>BGZK01002224.1:0-70827 GCA_005406025.1 Eumeta japonica | reverse complement strand
TAAAACTTTTAATCCAATTCACCCAAGTCTCACATATTTTTGGGTGCTAGAACCATGTTTGATATTTGTTTTTTTTATCATCCAAAATTCTCTCACAATATGACATAAATTGGCATCATCAAGAATTTTAAAATTAGTTTCTTTTACTAGGTTATAGTTTTTCCTTACAATAGTATTATAATAACAAAATATGAGTATTTTAGATTGATTTTTTTTTTTGTATTAATTTTATTCTTTCTCTGTGACGTTTCTTGCATAGTTTTTATCTCCATCATTATGTATTTTACCCATCATGTTAATATTCCACTGTCCCTAGTATCATTTCTCCAACTCTATTATATCCCGATAAAATCGTTCCCCTAGCTTTTCACTCACGTCACCCAAGTTTTTAGGGAAAAGTCAAAATGTGGTGATGAGTCTTAAAGTGGCCTGTAAGACTTTGACAAAATAACTGTTTCTGTAACAGTCACAACTTGAATGTCTATAAAATACATTATTCATTAAATACATTAAAATATGAAATGCTTTAAATAAGATATTTACTAAAGTATTTGTTTACAGATTTTGTTTTTTAAATATGTAAGTGTTATTGGATAATCAAATCAATGGGTCCATCACATGAGTTACTGTAATATATGCATTTTGTCATCAGGATTATGATAAAATGAACGTGACGGTGAAGATGGAGTTTAAGGATGAAGACATGGTCACCGATCGAGAGTTGGATGTAGCTCATGCACATCTGCGAGAGGACTCCGTGACAGATGTTGGCCTATGTCTCAAAGAGGTGATGATATTGCTGTGCTCTATAACTCTCGTGTTACCACACCACAAAGTACTAAGTGCTGTGTCAGATGTGATCATGCCACTGCTGAGACACACCCTCCCATAATCTTTTTGGACAGTAAGACCTCCTTTCAGCCGCAGTGTGGTTGGGAACCGCCTACTCATTGTGCTCTCTGAGGCAAGGAGCATGTGGTTTAATTTGACCTAAATTAAAACCTCACTGGTTAATTCATAGTGATCAAGATCAAACCCACCACCTCCTAATTTGATGATATCTCACTTAACCACATACACCACAACTAGTCGTAAAGTACATAATGATAAAGTGAGAGGCACAAGTCAGGGCAGTTCTACGATGTACTCTTGCCAAAAAAATTAAATTTTATTTTGACAACTTCAAAAAGCTGAGTCTTTTTTTTATTTTTATGAAATAAATTAAAGCATCAACATTTTGATATTTGAAATAGGCACTTTAAAAAATAAGAAATTATTGTTATGCGTGTGACGGAGATACCGGTAAGAATCAGCCAAAAATGGATATCGGTAGGCATGGGATCAATCGAGCCTGAGAAATCACTCGAGGCAGGGTATGAGCTGTGCCCTGACAATGCCGAAGGTGTATCTATTTTGAAGATAATGAGTTAAAGATATATTTGAAATTAGCACTAAAATGTAAAGTATTCAAGTACCAAGGTAGTGTGTTATTTTGTGATGCCCATTTGCTGCCCTGTCATTCTCTAAGTGAACACAAAGGTTTGATCGCTGACATTGTGTTAGAATATGTTGCACACACTTTTCTTCCAAAGTGGAATGTTAGGAGCTTAAGCTGCCACTCTTGTCAGACGTCCGACATAGAGCTTTGATGTCTATGTAAATTGTTACATTAGTTATGTGCTAGCATAATAAACTTTTACTCTGTAACTCTTATCAAATAAGATTTAATAACAATTGCTGTGCAAAGGGGCCAGCAAGAGGCTGTGGTATGTATTGGTGTAATTGAGCGCAGTTGAAATGTAGCGCTATAATATCTGAAACTATTGCTTTAGTATTTGGCATAACCTGTAAATTAAAAATGGAAGTGTCAATAAAGAGCAAACAAGAAGCAAATATTGTAGGTTTTGTTTCTTTTCAAACAGTGATCATAAATTTTTTAGCCTCTTTATAGTTCAAACTAAAATGACTAAACCTCATGTTACATCATGTCCTTCCATCCGTCCGTCCATCCATATGTCACAGGTATTTTACTCAAAAACTATAAGATGTACATTGATGAAATTTGTAGTGTACGTGTCATGTATAAGACGCTACTTAGTTTAGTAATTAAATAACAACAATAAATATTTCTAGGGGGCGCAGTCCATATATGTAACTGAAGCTGAAAAATTTTTTTTCAGCAATCGTAAAGGTGTGGGGCATATTTCAACAGTTTTTTTTTTAAATGACTAAGGTTTCTAAGCAATTTTTTGATTAAGTGAATATTTTCAGTAATAATCATCTCAAAAGTAGCATAAATTGTCTCTCCCTTTGGGTTTTAAACTGTAAGTTCAAAATATGAAAAAATTATGAAGGCAATGCTTAATAAATACTTACAACAAAAGTTATTTTAAATATGGTCAGGTATACCGTTTTGAGTTACTGCTGAATAACTGCACTTCAACAAAAGGACGTAAGTGCCATAAAGAAACGCTCCTTTGCTGGTACTTTTAGTTTACACTATTTTAAGAGTAATAGCCGACATATTTACTTCTTTCTCTAGTTATAGGCGACTGAAGTGCTTATATTAATTATGTGCGGGAAACACGGAAAAAAAGTGTAACAATATACTTTTATCATCTGTAGTGCATTTAATTGTAGTAAGAGCTTCGGAACCCTACAGTGAGCATGGTCCGACACGCTCTTGGCTAGTTAGTTATTCAACATTACATTATAGAATAAAGTAACTTTCTTATTTTATGATCACAAAATATGGAAATCCTCCCTTTAGTTATGTAATAATCAAATAGTGTAAATGTTGAGTTAAATATTAAGATAAATCTATAGAAAAAGTGTTTATTAAATAGGTATTTCCCAGAAAAAATTGATATTGTTTTGCAGATAAGAAATGGAACAGACGAAGCAACTATCAAACAAGAGCTGGATATTGGGCCCATCGTGCTGCAGCCGAAAAGTGTGCCCCACCAACTTTCACCGTTGACTTTGGTGTCCTCATATGTGAGTAGTAATTGCAATTCAACATATCTTTATTTCATGGCTTATAAAAGAACATAAAATATGTCATAATTTTTGCATATTTATACTTTGCCATTAGTTCGGAAGGCAGTTTTCTCTCAAGAAGAATAAACAATAACCTTAAGGGTAGCTCTTTTCTAAGTTTGTCATATATAGCCAAAGTAAACAGCCCTATAAAAAGCCGAGCCACTCTTACCCATGGATATTTGTCTTCTAAATATTCATAATTCATAAATTTATAAAAGGGTAAATCTTGTATGTCCACAAGGACCTTACCAATATCAACTCTTGTGGTACTTTCATTCAGTTTATTGGTTAAACAATAGGACAACTTCTAGTGATAGACTTCATTGGGCGGTATTTCGTATAGAATTGAGCATCCATTTTTCTTCATTCACTTGATTGGCCATCCATAAATTACGTCACTTGGTGGGCTAGGGGGGCGGGGCGGTCAACGAAATGTGACAACGCGCGACTTGGAGCTGGTCAAAAGCTTTGTGACGTCAAATCCGAAATACGAAAACGAAAAAAGTATTTTGAACAAAAAAAGATGTAAAAACTGCTGTTTTCATTTACATGTGACCACCTGTGAAAAGGACGGAAGGGGGGTCAAAAACCATATAATTTATGTGACGTAATTTATGGATGGCCCCTAAGGTGCTGATGGAAAAATTTTGGCTGTTGAATCACACATCTGATTTTCATCTTGAAGTATAATATGCTTAATCTAGTACAACTGGCAATTTAAGACACCTGAATTGTTACCCACTTGTGGAGGCGGATCCAGGGTCATATGAAGGCATTGGAGGATTTCATTGAGGATTTTATTTTGAGGGAATTATTTGTAATTACGATACAAATTTCTATAAGAATAACAATGCATTGCCGCAGCCACATTGAGCCATCTGATTTCCAATGGAGTTTCATTTGACTAATATCTCTTGTATTAATTAAACTATTTTATGGTAAGCCCACGACGGGTTACACATTAATTTGTATCAAGTGAGGTGGTTCTAATTAGGCTGTGGTTTATCTAAATTTATATAAAAGTGATTTAGTCAGTTCTTATTTTAATTTAATTTGAAATAAAATTTAAAATTATATTTAGACCTTAAGATGTCGTCTTGTAACACCTCAAAGTACATATCAATATTAACTAGGAAACTAGAATTTTCCTCATAAATTTGCAATTTAACGAGTGTGTCTGAACAAGACGTCGCAGTGTCATTTTAATGGATAATTCGATTTGTTTAAAATTAACACAGCGTTCTTTCGTTAAAAACATCTGTTTTGAATATTGTCAGTTTCATTCAGTCCTACTGATTGACTTGTCTTTGTCAATAGATCACATAAAGACCATTTTCACTGAAACCAGAAAGATTGTTTTAAAGAGAAAATTTGGACACCATTGACAAAACGGAGTTTATCTCCCGGGTAAGGATGACAAGTGAATGGACTCTTGTTTAGTATCGATATCTGTGACAGACCAGCTCCGTGGCCCCGCGCCCCAGCACCAGCTCAACGGACGACGCGGGCCCAGCGCCGCTCTCTTTAGGTATGTTTTCTGTGGTCATCTATGTGAGAAGTAAAAACAGACCCGTTTTTTACTATTGTGTAATATATTTTCTACTGAGAATAAATATCCATTTAGAGAATTAGGCTTAACTCGATTAGGTGTTGCAGTGTGGCTGAAAGATAACCAAATTGCATAATATTTTTTTTACCATCAGTATTGCGCACTAATTATGATAACTTTGTGTCTAAGCAGTTATGTCACTTTATCGGTGTACTTTGAACATTGCCATTGTGTTATCCAAAATTTGTGTTTACTTCATTGATGATCATCCCCTCCCCATCCAGGCCCCTTCGTCTGCAAAATTATTATTAACCAATGTGATGGTAAGAAGGTGTGACCATATTGACATTATCAATAGTATATATTACTGCCGACCAGTCAGATCACACACCTGGGGCACCTTATTATTTGCTACTATCCCATGCCATAAAAAACACTCACTAATGTTTTATCCGCCTCACACATATAAGTGTTATAATCACATTGGTATAAAGTTATTTCTCAGTATAGTTTCGTTATTCGACTCTTGTTAGCTGTGGTTTTTTATTAAGTATATGACAAGCGCCAGTTTGAGCGGCACATCGAAAACCAGTGCGCTTGTCTCGTACAGTCTCTACCTTCTAAGATCTCATTTTGCTTCCGAAATTCCAGAATGTCGTTCGTGATGTGGATTCTGCGGCCCGACGGGTCCAATCACTAGCCGTATATTTAGTGCTGCAATGTGTTAAACGAATTACGTTTAATTTTGTTTTTGTTTAAATATTGCATGTTGTAATCAGTCACTTTGTATCTCATTGTTTTTATATTGTGAATATTTGTCTAGGTGTCTATCTAAAAAGTGCATTTTTACTCTTCACAGGACCTGTACAATCACAGGGAGCGCCGCATACTGAAGTGGAAGACGACCACTGTGTGAAAGATTCTGAAATTTTGGCTGACTCCGATTTTGTACTGCATTCGACGAGAGGAGAAATCGGTTATCACAGTCTATTAAGCGAGAAGATTTGTGATCGCTCCAACAGCGAGAGCACTTCTGTGGGCAGACTAGAAGAGGACCAAGGCCAATATTGTGTTGGGGCATTGTCTGAAAGCGATTTAAGCATCTTAAAACCACATGAGTGGACTTATACTGGCGAAAACTCGTATAGGTGTAAAGTGTGTGAATACAGTACATCTCGACTAGGACATTTTAAAGAACACATGCGCACTCATACGCGCGAAAAACCATATAAATGTGAGGAATGTAAGTATAGCGCGTCCCAATTAAGCAGATTAAAATGCACGCCCACACATACGGGCGACAAACCATACAGATGTGAGCTGTGTGAGTACACTGCATCTCGACTAAGTAATTTAAAAGTACACATACTTACTCATACAGGTGAAAAACCATATAGGTGTGAGCATTGTGAGTATAGTGCACCTGTAATGAGTAGATTGAAGAAACACATGCGCACTCATACAGGTGAAAAACCATATAAGTGTGAGCAGTGTGAGTATAGCGCATCTGTAAAAGAAAAATTGAAAAAACACATGCGTACTCATACAGGTGAAAAACCATATAAGTGTGAGCAATGTGAGTATAGCGCATCTGTAAAAGAAAAATTGAAAAACCACATGCGTACTCATACAGGTGAAAAACCATATAAGTGTGAGCAATGTGAGTATATTGCATCTGTAAAAGATAGATTGAAAAAACACATGCGTACTCATACAGGCGAAAGACCATATAAGTGTGAGCAATGTGAGTATAGCTCATCCGTAAAAGATACATTGAATAGACACATGCGCACTCATACCGGTGAAAAACCATATAGGTGTGAGCATTGTGAGTATAGTGCACCTGTAATGAGTAGATTGAAGAAACACATGCGCACTCATACCGGTGAAAAACCATATAGGTGTGAGCAATGTGAGTATAGTGCACCTGTAATGAGTAGATTGAAGAAACACATGCGCACTCATACAGGTGAAAAACCATATAAGTGTGAGCAATGTGAGTATAGTGCACCTGTAATGAGTAGATTGAAGGAACACATGCGCACTCATACAGGTGAAAAACCATATAAGTGTGAGCAATGTGAGTATAGTGCACCTGTAATGAGTAGATTGAAAAACCACATGCGCACTCACACAGGTGAAAAACCGTATAGGTGTGAGCATTGCAATTACTGCTCATCTGAAATAGGTAGCTTGAAGAAACACATACGTATTCATACTGGGGAAAAACCATATAGGTGTGAGCAATGTGAGTATAGCGCATCTGAAGTACGTGCATTGAAAAACCACATGCGCACTCATACAGGCGAAATACCATATAAGTGTGAGCAATGTGAGTATAGCTCATCCGTAAAAGATACATTGAATAAACACATGCGCACTCATACCGGTAAAACCATATAGGTGTGAGCATTGTGAGTATAGTGCACCTGTAATGAGTAGATTGAAGAAGCACATGCGCACTCATACAGGTGAAAAACCATATAGGTGTGAGCAATGTGAGTACAGCGCATCTGAAATCGGAAAATTGAAGAGACACATGCATACTCATACTGGTGAAAAACCGTATAAGTGTGGGCATTGCAATTACAGCTCATCTGAAATAGGTACATTGAAAAAACACATGCGCACTCATGCAGGTGAAAAATTGTATGGATGTGTGCTGTGATTACAGTTCATTTCGGCTAGAGCGTTAAAACAATACGTGCCTCATATGGGCGAGAAACCTTAAAAATTTTAAAAGTATGAGTATGTATATTAGAACTCGAATAAGTAACCTTAAAGTACACATGCGTTTGGAAAACCTTATAATTACATGACACCTTACCGGCCAGTTTGACGACACACATAAGTGTTCATGCAGACAAGAGACTATAGTATAAGTGTGAGCATTTTAAGTATAAGCACATCTCCAATAAGCAGCTTGAAATCATGTGTGCACTCGTATGCGTTGTATCTGTACATACATATTGATTCTTACATTTCCTGAGACACTTAAATAGTTACAGTTGAACCTCGATAAGTTGAAGTTCTAAGGAAACACAAAATATTTTAAGTTATAGAGGTCTTAAGTTATCAAGGGTTTATGTTAGGGATAGATTAATATTGAGGTATGTAGATATGTATGTATGTACCCTTGTTCCACCCTTTATCAGTGTATGTGAGTGTTGTTAGTTTTCTTTTTGAACTCATTTTAAGCCAGTTTTATCACACAGTAAATAAAGCGATGTTTCCAGGACAATGATCAAAAACTTATGATCCAAGGCTTACTTATGTCTTAAGGCAACCGCCGCAAAGCTTTAAAGAATTTCGAAGAAGCAAACAATGGGTGACATATGTATTGTTTACGTTAACAATTTAACTAGTGAACACATGCAAGCAATAAATACCGAAACCTTTTGTTTTGCACACTTTCAAAATGACTGACAAACAATTTTATGTTATAGAGGTTGTGGAAACATTTGTTTAAGTTAGTGAGGGCCAATACAGAGATTACTTATTTAAGTTGCGTATTTTAATTTATAGAGGTTTTGTGCTCTGATGGGAAGGGAACATATTATTTTTTGAAGTTATAGAGGTTTTTAAGTTACCGAGGTTTGAGTTATCGAGGTTCATCTGTATTATGTATCAATATAAAGGTCCTGTTTAGGTACTAAACGATTCATTACCATAAACTAAGAAAACTAGGTGGGCATATTGGAATCGGTTATCATCATTCAGCTCAACAAAACATTTAATGGTTAAATTTATTTAGTGTAAATACTATATTTAATATACGAGTTGTTTAGAGAATCAGTTGTTTTATTATAATCTTTTCAATTTATTTATTGCTACATCAATGTGTATAAATAAATGTACTTACTTCCACGTAAGCTATATTCGCCTTACAAAGACCTCATTTCACTATGAACAGCGGCGGTGGGGAAGCAGCCGAGAGCCAGCACCGCCGGCGCACACTTCGCGTTCCTCCCGCACACCAGCATTCATTGTTTAAATGTTACCGTTTTTATGAAATTAATGTCATGCGCTCAACTAAAGCAAAAGAGAATACAATATTTAAAGATGACTACAAAACTTTTTCTTAGAGAAGACTCAATCGCATCTGATTTATCTTTAGCTGAATCCGACTCCAAAAACGACTAGTTGTTTGTGAAAGCTGTTTATAAAATTATTTAAATGAGTTTTTGAAAGCAGATTTTTTTACATAAATTAGGTTGGGCGTACTAAAAACTTCTGGAATGAATGAAAAAAAATTGCTACGAATGGTCAAAAATGAATTTATTGTTTCTCAAAATTTTCTCCGTTAGCATATATGCACTTTTTCATATGTAAGTACACTGTGGCCTACGGATAAAATGATAGAGTTGGGGTGGCTCAATGGAGGCAGCCGAGCGGAGGAGCGGATTGGAATGCGATGTCGAAGAAACGCTTAGACACGTCCTTCGTAAATTTGACTATGGTAGGGAGTTCTAGACCCCTGTGAATTACTGAATTTTGAACGCACCAATGGACGTTCGTGGCATCTACAGAATTTATTTTGAATGATTTGGGAGTCTCTTAAGTGCCTTTGGGGCGGCGTAAGCGAAGACGGGAGACACGTATGTCGTCACCGATAAAACTAGTGATGTGCTTAGCGGTCGTTTTCAAATTTTTATAATTACAAGAATTACTTGTTACTGATACTGGTGCAAAAAGGAAAAATTTTCTTATGGCATTCTTAAAATATTTGTAATACTCGTATATACTGAGAAAAATTTCGAATTAAACCATTCTTTGAAATAATGCCATAAATATTATTTCTATTCTGAAATGTCCTGTTTTCGTATAACAATTACCAGTTATCACTAAATTTACGTGCTTAAATTTATTGAATTTAAATTCCAACTTTGTTTTACTCTCTATATATAGAACATATACGTTTCCCTTTCTATAAAAGATTCTCAGTAATATGCAGCGAAGGTACTTGTGGCTTCTTCATATAATAACTTCTTCGTTCATATAAGTCTAAAGTTAGGAATTGTAAATTAAATATTATACTAACTACCTAAAACGTCCGTGACATTTATGTGACACAGAAACACATCACGACGGTCAATATGGCATCGGGTTATATACTGCGAAGCGAATATGCAATTATTAAATTAAGAAGAAATGTGGCAAAAGATATGAATTCACTCTTCGATTTCAAGACTTAAAAGAAAAATTAATAAAACAAAATTAAATATTACAATGAAAATCGAACTTTCAATTTTACAATACGTTAATCGATATCAAAACTATTCGATTCTCGACACGGTCGCATCCTTATTGTAGAGCTGCACGGTATAGAGGCGGCGTAACGGATCCGATTGGATCACCGGTCACCGACCCTATGTGTATTTTGTAAATAGTGCGCTTATTGAGCATTCATTATTCGCTTTTTCTACCAAGCATGGCGCCGACGTGCCCTCAGTATAAAGTTGTAATTTTTGTAACGCGCACGATATGATCTTTCAAGCGAAGATTTCTATGGAGCGTGATTCCTAAGTATTTATTATTGAATTGCCAAGGAATGTTCGCGTTCAACATTCAAAGGTGGGGTGTGTCTAAGTCGACATATTTTGACTTCTACGCTTGCTTTATTTGAATAGTATAGTGGCTGACTTATCAAGATTAGTCTCTGTCCTCCAGGTAAGGTCGAACCATTGACCCAGCTCATCAAAGGCCCTCTGGAGGTGGAGGAGAATGGTTTTTGGAGCCTATCACAAAGATTCAGCGCGGTATCATCCACGAATAACGCTAGTTGGATACCTGACGTCAAACGCGGTAAGTCGTTTGTGTTTGCGGAGTGTTTGCAGGAGGGGAGAGAGGGTGGAGCCTTGAGGAACTCCTACTCTGATTAGTTGTCTTCGAGTGTGTGTTTTCGTGTCTAAAAGCAAAAGACCTATTACTGATGTAACCATGTACAATGTGAATGAGATGATCTGGTACTTCAAGAGCGCGAAGTTTATAAACACGACCCGCGCGCCATACCCTATTGAAGGCCATAACTATATCGAAGAAGAGGACTACTGTTTTTTGCTTAGATTTAAAGCCCTCCGTAATGTGTTCGATTAAATGAAGGGCTTTCCGGGGACATGAATATGTAGGACGGAAACCGAACTATTCATCTGTGATAAGGCCTATCCTGAGAAGGTGATCGCTTAAGCGAGTTTTGAGAACTTTTTCAAAGAGTTTAGCTAGACCGCTCAGGAGGCTAATTGGTCAGCAACTGGCAGGGAGATTGCGAAGTCTGCCTTGTTTATGAATACCTGATACCTCCGCCTCTTTTCAGATGGGAGGGAAATAGCTATTGTTAAGGCACGCGTTAAATTTAATGACCAGCAAGCCCAATACAGGTAAAAATTACGTTTAGTAGATATAAAAATTCTTTAGTGTATGTGTCTATTGAAAGTAATTCAAAACAACAAAATAATAAGCTTCGTGTTTGTTACAGACTTTTTCTCAACAGTTTTGTTGGACAGTGTGATAAAAGTTGATTTCGTATAATTCAGAGCCCCGGCCACACAAACCGCACGGGCTCCGCCGGCGGCCCTGAAGCGGTTGTTTGTGAGCGCGTCGGCCGTGTCACTGCTCTGCGCGTTCTGTTTGAGGGACGACGCACATATGTTCTATGCTGTATTGTTGGACGGTGTAATAAAAGTTGATGTCCTATAATTTAAAGCTCCGGCCACACAAACCGCGCGTGCTCCGCCGGCGGCCCTGAGCGGCACCACCGATAATACAGGCCTTCCATCTAGCTTGATGACGTCACGCGTAATCGGCGGACATCATCGCTCATTTATTAATTTGAAAAACATTACTTGGTAAATAGGACAATATCAATAGGACATAATAAGGTTATTTTATAGAAACAAAAAAAATTATAAAAATTTTTTTAATATAAATAAACATTATTTTCAAACAAGGAGCACCACAAGTAATTCAATGGATTTTCTCTATCATGACATAAAATATTAAAACCTGGATTAATATGCAAGCACGCGTAAATAATAAGGAAAAAAGGCCCTTGAAAAATACGACGCAGAGAAAAAAATAACAAAATAAATTTTAAAATCAATCTTATCATTGTAAAAAAATCTTTAGTAAGAAAATTTATAAAGTACAAGATTACAAATTTAATTTTTTAAGAAGTATTTTGTAACATTATAAGATAAGAATAATCCAGTCTAAATACATTTATTTTTTTTTACTATTCAGTAAGCACTACTTTCTATAATTGAATGATTAAATATCTGGAACAGAAATTTTAATGCACAGCTTCCTCTTCCTATAATTAAATTCATTAATTTCTCAAAAAAAGAAAAATATAATTAACAATGAAATAATTAGTTTCATCTGCATTCTGAACCTACAATTTAAAAAAATAGGAACAAATATTTTAAATGCTTACACACATGATACATGGTAAATATGACTTATTGAATAAGCTGAATAGGTGGACAATAATACTGTCAGTGAAAATGTAACCCCTGTGTCAATTAGTTTCATGTGTAGTACTATATATTTAATATAAGTTATTATATATATATATATATATATATATATATATATATATATATATATATATATATATATAGTAATTAAAAACTAAAAAATTACATTAAAAAAATAATAGTCATTTATCACAGAATAAAATGGTATTTTTATTATCATAAAAATTACTTGTATATAAAAAAAGTGCATTAATCCAATGTGCACTCAATAATGTTTATTTTTATTCAAAAAATATTACTATCCATGAAACAAATAATTAATATCTATAACAGGAATATAAATTTATTCTCATTGTCTGATATCTGATACAATGTAGTGGATGCAAACAAAAATATTATTACAAATATTAATCGACTAACTAAACAACATAATTTATTAACCATCTTTATCTTAATTTTAATTAAATACTATATTAGTGATTAAAAATAAATAAAATACTTAACTCACATTAATATATTAACCATAATACAATAAGCGAATGTGCTTTGTTTTGTGAGAAATGTGTACATATTTATATGAGATTTGGATTTATTTAATTGAAAAATTTATTCATTTATTTGCAATATATTTTAGTCAGACTGCATTTATCAATTATAATAACAAAACAAGTTTGAATTATAAAAAAAGATAATAATAATTTGAAGAATATGAAAAAAGATGATAAAAATCATAGTAATATATTTTATCATTGTTATTTTAAATTAAAGTATTTCCACTCCATCTTTATTTTCTTTAACTCACAATTTTATTGTTATTTCGTAACACAGTTGTTTAAAAAAATAATTGTTAATACTTTTATTAAATGATAAATTAAAAACAGTGTTGACTTGACAAGAAAAATGCTATGATATGATATGGATTAGTTTTGTGAAATTATTTTTGATGCTATATTAGTTACTGTATTTCTTTGATTTGTATTATTTACAAACTTCTCTTTGTTTTATTAATTTATCTATTTATTTACAATTAAATATTTTGTAACAATTATGTTAATTACATTACAATGTGGATATAATGAGCAACCCCTATTATTGTTAATAATTGAATAACTATAAACAAGTAAATGTTTTTAACAATATTTATTCTTATAATTTTTATTATATGTTTTGAGGCGGTAGTTCATGAGTGCCTCGGCCGTGTCACCACACTGCGCCTTCTGTTTGAGGGATACGCGCACAGCGCTCTATGATGTTTTGTATGGTACTTTATGTGCTCTGTGGTTACTGTCAAAGATTTATGGAATTTAATAAATATAATCTGTGGTATTGAGGAATTTGTAAGTGGTATGTCAATTTTAAAGTAACAAAAAATAATATTATTTATAGGAAAGTCTATAGCTCACGATTTCGCAGAGAAACAGGCTGTTAATTTTTTTCTTTTGCGGTAGTAAATTTACCTACAAGTCGCCAACGCACGAATACACCGTCACTGCAGGCGTACGACGTGAAGTCGGCGGTGGCTTTTTAGTTGTGGTCCGAGGGTTGTGCGACAGATGGAAGCTGCAATATGGAATTTGCGAGAGTGCTCGGTGCGGCTGCGGCGGTGCGACCTCGCTGGTCGCGGGAGTGCCGCGCCGGCCGAGAGAGGAGTCCTGGCGGAGCCGCGCGAGCCTGTAATTCCGGCCCCACCGCGCGATGTTAAGGTTGGCTGAGTATGGAAACTAAAGTCGAATATCAATTGACAAATATAAGACCCAAGGAAAACCCTTCTTTTAGTTTAGCATATATAACTTCACAAATAATATTGAAACAGTAAATTACCGCAAAAAGAAAAATCTGTAATTTGTTATTAAAAAGAATCAACTTACTATCACGGTATTAATAGTAATGTAATGACTACTCACGAATGTCTTTACATTTTTAAGTTAGTATAAGGATATACTAGAAGTTTAGAAGAGAAAAAGTTCTGTGTTTTTGACTTGCTTTCTATTTTCAAAATGATACTTAATGAGGTTTTAGGAAGTATGAGACGGCTAACGATGCGAAATCGTTTACCTCAGGGGTGCCATCCGGCTGATTGGGGAGTCTATGTGTGGCCTTTCGAGTTGGTCGCCCTGGCTGCTCCTATAAGAGATTATTCTGTATATGCCTAAATGGTTTAAGAACAATAGCATTGTTTTACTGGCATTTGGGTGTAAAATGTTACTAAAAACAGTGCTTTATAACATAACACTAAATTGTGGTACTATTATTTGTTGATAATTCTTACTGTGTATAGTTAGGTTCATTTGAGATTGATACATTGATGTTTTTAGGCATAACCAGTTGATGAGTGTATTAACTGACAAGAAGATATACACTTCATGTAATGTGTAGTCACACATTCAGGGTTCACGCTGCTGAACTGAGCTGTAAGCCAGTCGTGGCGAAGCATGAACTAACTCCATCATCAATTTATCTATTAGGACTTGGAATTAATTTGTAGCGTTTAAAAATAGATGGCGTAGGTAGTACTGTATTCCTTTCATACCAACAGTAATTTATTTATCGTTAACCAACTGATGTCAGGTGTCATGGCCATTATTATTTTACTTTAAAAATGTAAACAACATCACTTTGTGATTAATTAAAAATGTCAAAATTTGTGCCAAATAAAGTGTTTTTGTGAGGAGTTTTGTTCCATTATTTTAATATGGGTAAAACCGCTGGCGAAAGTCATCGGATTCTGTTGGAAGTTTATGATGAACATGCTCTAGCTGAGCAAACGTGTAGGAAGTGGTTTGCGCATTTTAAAAGTGGTGATTTCGAGCTAGATGACAAAGAATGACCTGAACAGCTAAGAAAATTTGAAGATGAAGAATTACAGGGCTTGCTTGATGTAAATTCATGTCAAACGCTTCAAGAATTTGCTACATTGATGGCAGTTGATTTATCAACGGTAGGAAAAGGTCTCAAAACAATGGGAATGATCCAGAAGCAGGGTTATTGGGTGCCATATGAATTAAAACCGAGAGACATTGAGAGATGTTTTTTAACCTGTGAATTGCTGCTTGAACGATAAAAACGAAAGGGTTTTTTGCACCAAATTGTCACTGGTGATGAAAAATGGATCCATTGTGACAATCTCAAGTGCAAAAAGTCATGGGTAAAGCTCGGTCAGCCATCAACATCAGTTGCGAAGCAGGACATTCATGGATGCAAGCTTCTGCTCTGTATTTGGTGGGATCAGAGGGGAGTGATTTATTACGAACTCCTGAAATCAAATGATACCATAACTGGGGATCGCTACCGACTACAATTGATACGTTTGAGCCGTGCATTAAAAGAAAAACGGTCGGAATACAGGAAAAGACATGACAAAGTCATTTTGCTGCACGACAATGTTCGTCCACATGTCGCAAAACCGGTAAAAACATACTTGGGAACACTGAAATGGGACGTTCTACCTCACCCGCCGTACTCTCCAGACATTAAACCTTCAGATTACCACCTATTTCGATCGATGGCACATGGCCTGACTGACCAGAAGTTCACTTCATACGAAGATTTTCAAAATTCGGTCGATATGTGGATTTCATCAAAAGACAAGGAGTTTTTCCAGCGCGGTATTCGTCTCTTGTCAGAAAGATGGCAGAAAGTAGTAGAAAGCTATGGGAAATATTTTGAATGAGGTATTTTTTGTACTCGAATCAAAATAAATCATTATCTTTAATTAAAAAAAAACGCTACAAATTAATTCCAAGTCCTAATATATTCCTTAGAATTTTCACTTATTAACGTATGATGTTAGACAGACAAAGCAATGGACCCGTTATGAGAACTCTTTTAATATGTGACTACCTTAACAGGACTGCAATGGAATGGCTGCGATGGTGAAGGTGGAGCTTGAGGATGAAGATGCAGTCACGTATCGAGAGTCGAGAGTCCAAGTGGGACATGCACATCTGCAGGACTCTGTTACTGATGTTGTCTGGAACTTCAAAGAGGTGATGATATCCCATTTCACTAGAACTCTGCTAATATCACATTGCAAATATATTATGATATTATATGAAACTATTATCTGTTACGGTCTTAATTTAGTATTATTAATAACAACAAGAAATGAATAAGGTACAGAGGAAGGTTTTGAAGTGCTAGTTTTTATTGACCTTATTCATAAAATAGCACGAAAAAGTTCTATTGATACTATCACAAAAATTATTATTATTGCTTAAGCCTCAATAGTGTGTGGAACATAAAAGATGCTCTTTGAGCTGTACATCATTACCCATGCCCAGGAGTAAACTGGGCTGGCTTTACTACTAATTGAATACTGGGAACTTTAAAAAGGTTGTTGTGATTGATGCTACTAGACATGGAAGAACATGTTTCAATTGTCTAGTTCCATTTTGTCCTTAGATATTTAACATAATACTCGACGCATCATAATTTGCGTCGATTTACATTAAAGTATGATAGTATAACCTCTAACTCATGCTTACCTAAATAGATTAGAGAAGAAAACATTTGTGTCACTTTTCACACTGATAAGGAAGGTCTGTGACATTTGCTCACCACGAGTAGGTAGTGGCTCTGAATGTACAATGAATATAAAGTTTTGATCTTTATCTGATGTAAATTTATTATAATGCCTTCCTTCACTACTGGGTGAGTAACTCTAAATGAAATTTTCAATCAGCGCATGAAAAAAAACAATTGTGCTGACCTTTTATCGTGAAATACCTTCACAGCTGCATTGATAGTTACATTTCAAAGAGATAACAAAAAAATATCTTCTAAATTTCTTTTCTCTTTTTTTAGGCTGATAATTTAGCAAATAAAACTGTAAGATTATATTATTTGTTTTTAGTGAACTCATTAATATTTCGACTTGATCGATTAAAGAGTTAAACTTTTTCATTTAATTTCATTTGTTGTTATGTAAGAACGAGGCTTTTGAGTTGATTTTAAACAGTTTTAATTTGTTTTACCATTAGAAGTTTTATTTATATTTTGGCATACTAATAGAAAATATGTGTAAATGTCAACGAATAATAGAAGAAAATAATGCAACTTTAATAATAAAATAACGTTTTTATGTATATACTACTAAAATTAAAAACTTAGTTCAATTATGTCATTATCAAATAGAATAAGTTATATAAATTATATACCTAAATTTATAGAGATAATTCTCAATAATTTGTTGCTTCTACAGGAAAATGATTTGGTTTTGAAGATTGAAGAAGATGTACCAGATGAAGTAACAATCAAACAAGAGCTGGACATTAAGCCTACGGTCGTTCAGCCAAAGACCCTGTCCTGCCCACTTCCACCAGTGACGTCCGTGTTCTCACATGTAGGTAGCAATATGACATCAATTCTTCAAGTATTATTTGCATGTCATTCAATAAATTAATAATAACAATCCTCTAGTGAATGCTGATTTAAATAACTTTGCCCATTCGATTCCCTGAATTTCGTGTTAAAGTCTAGTACACTTACATTTTGACAGACTGACAACACAAACGGAAATAGGTCATCCGTTCAGGAAAGGCACATACAAGGTTTATGATGGGATTTTAGCTCTCGAATTATGGGCACATATAGGCCAGGCAGATGAACGGACAGAGACGGAGTGATGTAGTGTTTTATAATATGTAAACATATTGCAACAAGATCACTATCAAAAACAAAGAACCTCTCCTTATGGTATTTTAATTTGACGATGACTTTTTTCCTGAAATTTCTTTTATATGAATTAATAGTCTGCACCTAGCGTTATCTATCTGATTGTGAAATGCAAAATCTGATAATTAATTTCAGAGGTGCTTGAAAAATGACAAAAACTTCAAAAATTTTGTTTTCTCTTGTATTACCTTTCCCTTATCGTCCCCTCTCTATTTTCCATACATACTTTAAATGTACTTTAACAGACACACCGATTTCTACTGTTCTTTCATATATAAAGATAGGTAATATTCTGGAACTGGCCACTTGCATAATTAATATTTAAATAATAATTACCATATTTGAAAATAGAACTTCTTGGCTGCAAAATACAATTTGTTTCATCTGTCAATTATTTTTACATTGTGGCCTCATTTTAAAAATTGTGTGTCTTCATCGCTATGGACTTAAGTCGTGAAATTTTTCATATTATGGTGTTTTGCAATTTTTAGTATAATTTGATAGCTCAGCAGAGTCTCGCTTGGCTTCGAACTGCTTTTGGCGATGAAGCACCATGCAAGACAGTCGTCTTGCATGGTACGTGACACGGTCACGCTTGATTCTGCAAACCATTTATAAATAATCATTTATAAATGGTTTGCAGAATTCAAGCATGGCCGTGTCATTCTCAGTGACGAATTTCATGGTGGTCCCCAGTCTATCGCAGTGAATAACATGAACATTGATGCTGTGCTCCGTATGATCGATACAGACAGGCATGTGATCTACCATGAAATTCCGCCATCTTTAGGCATAGGCATGAATTAAATACAGCCAATCCTACACAAACATTTGGGTATAAAAAAGCTGTGCTCGCAATGGATTCCACACAATTTGACTGAGACTCAAAAGCAGACCGCGTCACTTGGTACAATGCCATGCTTACCAGATTTAAGGAAGGGGCGTCGAATTTGAAGTGGGACATATAATAGGTGACGAATCATGGGTTTATTGCTACAATGCCAAAACAATGTAGCAGTCGACCTTATGAGTTTATCGAGATGAGCCAAAGTCAATTAAAGTGGTGCGCGACCGAAGTGCCTCTAAGCGATTAATTTTTTTTTATGAAATCGGGGCACGTGGCTATTGTTGCTTTGGAGAATTGAGTGAATAGTGATTGGCATACGAGCTTTTGTTTGCTGGAAGTTATTGACGAACTCTGTAGAGATAACCGTAAACATCATATCATTAAACAACAATTTTAGTTCTCACACAGCCAAAACCAGATAAATAAATTTTTGAAGGAGAGAAACGTAGAACTTATGAGCAATTCTGCATACAGTCCCAACCAACCTGGCACCTTGTGATTTTTTTTTGTTTGTAAAAATTAAGAACCAATTATATGGTCAACGATTTTCATTACCAGAAGAGGCTGTCGAAGAGTATAGAAAACATATTTCCGAGGTCACCAGGGAGGAGTGGCATAAATGTTTTCGAAATTGATGTATTCATATGAAAAAGTGCATTTATGCTCATGGGGAAAATTTTAAGAAACAATAAATTTATCTTTGAACACTTGTAATAATTGTTTCTCATTTGTTCCAAAAATTGTCACTGCGCCTTACATATATGTACGACCCTTCATGGATATTTATCGCATAACCAATGTAAATATTTAACCTTCCTGCTTGGCATGAATACATTTATGCATGAAATCTTGTTATGTGCAATTAATTATCCAATTTAATTACTCAAACAGAGATTTGTCTGATGAAAATTCATATAGTGCCTTCACTATCTGACAGGATGCTACGAGTTTTACCACCTAAAGTCTAGACACTAATGTTATGCAAACCCATACAGAAACTCTGGTTATCTCTTTGTTGAAATGTTCTTATCGTGCAATCTCAAAGTGAACTTAGTGGATGTGTCTTTATTCTCAGACCAGCCCTTCGGCCCTGCGCCCCAGCACCGCCTCAGCAGAGTGTGCGGCCCCAGCGCTGCCCTGCCTAGGTCTGTTACCTGTACTAAATTATTACATAAATATGCTGTTCCTAATATGAGGCTAGTACGGCTGCAACTTTACATTTGCCTTTTGTGATGACAGTTAGGTAGTATGACGTATTGACATATAGATATGTTATTGTGCCCAATCACGCGTGCGTACCTGCTATGGCACTAGATTATTTACCAGAGTAATATCTCTGTTTCAATCAATTGTTCACATAGACACAAAACAATATTTATTGTAAAAAGTCAATTAAATAAAAATATGTTAAAATTGTAAATGTAATCATATTTCATTTTAAAAGGGGCAACGCACTAGTGACTGGGGGTTATTGATGTCAATGGACGACGGTGACTTATCTCTCTGTTATTTCGCATATTCATTTATTTCCTATTATATAAAAAAATGGTTAAATGCTAGTGTAACACCGCACTTGAGTCCTCATTTCCTGCAATATTGTTATTCATATCATCTAGTGACAAATAAGTTGGCATCATTGGAATCCTTAAATTCTATTTGTGTGTGTGAGCCCGTGGGTTGGATGAGTCGTGTCACTGTCTGCTTCAACTTTAGCGATTAGCGCCGCCGTTTGCAGGGAAATGTGTCAAACGACTTATTGAAAACTATGTTTTGTGTACGACCCTTTCTACTACATGCACCCCCTGATACTCTACTACATGTATTCATACTGTCTCGTATCACAACCACATATATATTTTTTAAATATTGACATGCCTACTATAAATAAAACATGTGGTTTTGCATTTCAGTGTTTGTTCAACCAGCTTTTGTTCCGAAAACAGAAGTGCAAATAGGCCTCGGCAAGGAAGATTCTATAATTCCATCTGAATCAGATTTAATGTTGGATATGAAGAGAATAAACAATGCTTGTCAGACGGTATTAAAAAAGCAGTCTTACGACCGCTTCGACAGCGAGGGCATGTCTGTGGGCAAACTAGAGCAGGACCGGTGCAGATATTGTATTAGGACATCGACCGAAAGCGACTACAAAGCGAATGCGACAAAGGCTGAAGCAGACACACATACCACTGAAAAACAGTTCAGTTCAATAAAACACACAAACATCACATGCGCCCAGGCAGAGATAAACTCAGATGAAAAAAAGCAGGATAAATACAGTACAACTCAAGTAGACGGTTTAAAAATATTGACCAGTATGGACACAAGCCCATACAGGTGTGAGTATTGTGGTGACAGTTCACTTCTGCTAAGCAGCTTAAAAATACACATGCGCATTCATACAAGTGAAAGACTCTACAGGTGTGAGCAGTGTGAGTACAGCGCTTCGCGAAAAAATAGGTTAACTATACACATGCGTACTCATACAGGTGAAAAACCATTTAAGTGTGAGCAATGTGAGTATAGCGCATCTGTAAAAAGTACATTAACAAAACACATGCGCACTCATACTGGTGAAAAACCATATAGGTGTGAACATTGCAATTACAGCTCATCTGAAATAGATAACTTAAAAGACACATGCGTTCTCACACTGGTGAAAAACCATATAAGTGTAGTTATTGTGCATACAAAACACCTAGACTAAATCATTTAAAAGTACACTTACGCACTCATACAGGCGAAAAACCGTATAAGTGTGAGCATTGCAATTACAGCTCATCTGAATTAGGTAACTTGAAGACACACATACGCATTCATACTGGTGAAAAACCATATAGGTGTGAGCAATGTGAGTATAGTGCACCTGTAATGAGTAGATTGAAGAAACACATGCGTACTCATACGGGTGAAAAACCATATAAGTGTGAGCTATGTGAGTATAGTGCATCTGTGAAAGATACATTGAATAAACACATGCGCACTCATACCGGTGAAAAACCATATAGGTGTGAGCATTGTGAGTATAGTGCATCTGAAACAGGTAGTTTGAAGAGGCACATGCATTCTCACACTGGTGAAAAACCATATAGGTGCATGCATTGTGAGTATGCGGCACCTGAAATGTATACGTTTAAAAGACACTTGCGCACTCATACAGGTGAGAAACCATATAAATGTAATTATTGTGCATACAGAGCATCTGAACTACATCATTTAAAATTGCACTGCCATACGCATACTGGTAAAAAACTATATAGGTGTAAGCATTGCGAGTACAGCTCATCTGAAATAGGTAAATTGAAGAGACACATGCGCACTCATACTGGTGAAAAACCATATAAGTGTAATTATTGCGAGTACAGAGCATCTGAATTAAATCGTTTAAAAGTACACTTATGTACTCATACAGGCGAAAAACCATATAGATGTGAGCATTGCCATTACAGCTCATCTCAAAAGGGTACCTTGAAGAGACACATGCGCACTCATACTGGTGAAAAACCGTATAGGTGTGAGCAATGTGAGTATAGTACATCTGAAATAGGGACATTGAAAAAACATACGCGCACTCATACGGGTGAAAAACCATATAAGTGTGAGCAATGTGAGTATAGCGCATCTGTAAAAAGTACATTGAAAAACCACATGCTCACTCATACAGGTGAAAAACCATATAAGTGTGGACAGTGTGAGTACAGTGCAATTCAAGTAGGGAAATTAAAGTTACACATGCGTTCTCACACTGGTGAAAAACCGTATAAGTGCATACATTGTGAGTACACCGCACCCGGAAAATATACACTTAAAAGACACATGCGTACTCATACAGGCGAAAAGCCGTATAAATGCGAACGGTGTGAGTACAGTGCATCTCAAATAGGGAATTTAAAATTACATATGCGTTCTCACACTGGTGAAAAACCATATAGGTGCACGCATTGTGAGTACAGTGCCACTCGACTAGGTACTTTGAAAATACACATGCGCATTCATACTGGTGAAAAACCGTATAGGTGTGAGCAATGTGAGTATAGTGCTTGTCAAATAGATTCACTAAAAAAACACATGCGCACTCATACTGGTGGAAAACCATACAAGTGTGAGCATTGTGAGTATAGCGCATCTGTAAAATGTACATTGGAAAAACATATGCAAACTCATACAGTCGAAAAATCATGTAAGTTTGAGCTCTGTGAATACAGATAGTCTCATATTAGTAATTTAAAATTACACTTGTGCACTCATACTGTCGAAAAACTGTATACGTGTCAGCATTGCAAGTACAGTTGATTTAAAGTAGGCAACGTGAAGAGACACACTCATGATGATGAAACACCGTATACGGATGAACATTGGGAATAAAGAGTATCTCTAAGAAAAAATTGCAGATTACGCATGCGCTTTCATATTAGTGAAGAAGTATAAGTTCAAGCATTGCTAGTACCGTGCAGCTGGACTGAGTCGTTTGAATTTACTTATGGACATTCAGACCGATTAAAACTGTATAAATGTAAGCAGCGTGAATACAGAGCATCATTTCAAGTCTTTTAAAAAAAACATATTGTATCGTCGATAACGTACCATGTATTTTACTTATATTTTTTGTATTACCTATAATTATTATTTTAATTTTTGCCCATCCTCCCACATTTGTCTTATAAATTTTTTGTTCACTAGTAACACAACTTTTTGATATAATATACATTGTTCCTTTTGACATTTTTTCACTGGATACTTAAAACAAAAATATGGAAATGGGAAACAAGAAACTGACTTCTTAAGTTTTAGAGGTTGTTAAATTGGTGTGAAGAAGCTTTCTATAAAATGGAACTTCTCAATATATTTCTATAAGTAGCGTAAAGTGAACGTCAATTTTATGTATAAGAAGAAGCTTACAACTGTTGATTTCCTTTTTATATACATGAATGTAGAATCTTTTGCCATAAATCTTTATGGATGTGCACAAGTAAATGCATCACTACAGAAACTACTAACTTCTTGGTCATCTCGCTATTAATGCCTGTCCCCATCTCCCTCTTGGCTCTGATCCCGGTGGTGTTGCTTTTGATCCCAGTCACGTTTCCAATTCTGATTCTAGTCCCATCCTGGATTTCCTTTCTGATCTCGTTTTCAGTTCTGATCCCGGTAACTACTGTTGCTTTTGATCCCAGTCATGTTTTTAATTGTGATTCTAGTCCCATCCTGGATTTCCTCTCTGATCTCGTTTTCAGTTCTGATCCCGATAACTACTGTTGCTTTTGATTCCAGTCACGTTTTCAATTCTGATTCTAGTCCCATCCTGGATTTCTCTGATCTCGTTTTCAGTTCTGATCCGGTAACTACTGTTGCTTTTGATCCCAGTCACGTTTCCAATTCTGATTCTAGTCCCATCCTGGATTTCCTTTCTGATCTGTTTTCAGTTCTGATCCCGTAACTACTGTTGCTTTTGATCCCAGTCATGTTTTAATTGTGATTCTAGTCCCATCCTGATTTCCTCTCTGATCTCGTTTCAGTTCTGATCCCGATAACTACTGTTGCTTTTGATCCCAGTCACGTTTTCAATTCTGATTCTAGTCCCATCCTGGATTTCCTCTCTGATCTCGTTTTCAGTTCTGATACCGGTAACTACTGTTGCTTTTGATCCCAGTCACGTTTTCAATTCTGATTCTAGTCCTATCCTGGATTTCCTCTCTGATCTCGTTTTCAGTTCTGATTCCGGTAACTGCTGTTGCTTTTGATCCCAGTCACGTTGTCAATTCTGATTCTAGTCCCATCCTGGATTTCCTCTCTGATCTCGTTTTCAGTTCTGATCCCGGTAACTACTGTTGCTTTTGATCCCAGTCACGTTTCCAATTGTGATTCTAGTCCCATCCTGGATTTCCTCTCTGATCTCGTTTTGAGTTCCAGTTCCATTTCCAACTCTCGAATCTGCGCCCATCCCAGTTTGAATTGCTATTCTATCACTGATCACGGTTTCAATTTGTACAAAGTCAGGGAATAATGTGACTTAGTGTGAAAGAATTTTAGAATTGGAATACCAATTCTAAAAATTCTTTCATTGAGAGCATTGAGCCAAACTATAATAATAGTTTGGCTCAATGCTACAAATACCCTGATGAGATCAGACATTGCAAACATCCATATTTGAAAGTAATTTGTTAAAATTTAAAGCAATTGTTGATGAATTTTCGGATCTATAAGTTTCAAATAGTTATGAGTTTTCATAAACAAATATTTATATCAATTAATAATTGTAATTGTTAAATATGTAAAATGAGCAAGTGATATTGCTGCCAAAAATGTTACAGAGCTTGACATTTACGAGGTAGCAGGAGGTGGTGTGCTTTGCCAGGACAAGTTCATTCATAAATTTCAATTGTATACCCTATTGGTACTAAATAAATTTAATTATGAAATTTATAACATTAAAATTTTGAAACTAAATGTGGCTGCATGGTTATGGAAGAAATCTTAGACATAACATTTATAACTTGTCCTGGAATAAATAAGTATGATACATTGTTTTTGTGTATTTCAGGTTTTAGAAAATAACTTGAATGAAAAGTTTTTGTGTAACTTCCATAAATTTTTTTAGAAAAATTGTTAAAATAATATAAATTTACTTAAAAATTGCTGCTTTTATTCTAAATTAGGTCAATAGAAATAAGTTTGAAATACTTTATGTAGTACAAAGTAAATATTTAGAAAATGTAAAGAATGGAAATTTTTTCAAATGTTAAATTGGGAAGGTTTTATTACAAATGGGTGTTTTTATAATTAAAATAATTTTGCATGTACTTTAGATCAAGCATGATGTTGCCAGATCCTGCCCTTCGGTGAAGTATCACATAACGTGTTGTGACAAATGCTTTTAGGTTAGTGTGACACTTGGAAGGTCCCGTCTGTGATCAGATCTGTTGAGTCGTCACCTTTGGATTACCCACAAAACGCTACACGTATCGTCATCACAATCTGATACAGCATCAACTTATACAATATTGCAAAATGATTTAACGACTATGTCATGAAGAAACAACTCGTACATGCTTTTACGGGCGATGGCCATTTGTAAGTGTATATGCTCTGTGGAATGATTAATGCTGCAGCAAAGCTATTCATTATTCAAAACAAAACTGCGATATTTCTTGGTAACAGACCACAGCTGTGATGTGTATGGAACAGCTTTCTAAATGCCATTGGTTCTAATTTTGTATGTTGAATTAGTGTATTATTTGATTAAAAACATTATAAAAGGTTACGGTAGTTTCATTTTGTAGGATTAAGTGCGGAACATGGATGCTTGAGGTCACTTCTAACATTCTTTTAACAAGAAATTAAATAAATGTGACAATATGGCTACGAGGGGACTACATTTTGGTCCTAAATGTTCATATTGCCACACTCACACATTACTTGTGACATGTGCTCATTGCAAATGTGAAAGAGTCCATTTCAAATAGATTCAAACCCTTGTGTAAATACTCTAATAGTCTTGCAACACTCGCTATAAAAGATTTGCGACGTGTGAAGAGCCAAGTCGTCCACTCTTGCTTTTGATTATCTACACAATTAAAATATATAGTAATTCACGAGTTTTTATGGTAAGGAATGCAATTTAACTTTTTTTTAAACCTGCACCTTTGTAAGCAATTGGTTGCAATGCAAGCAATGAACTGTTGTGAGAAGTAGATTTTATTATAATTTTGATAATATATTTATTTACTCCAAGACCATCAAGTAGGTTCACAGTACTATATTCTCACATGCATATAATAATGTTTAATCCTCGTTACGCAAACCATTGCAAACATTAATTGAAATTGGAACAACTGGTTTTACTTTTTCTATTTTCACTTTTTTAATAAAAAGAAGAATCTATATTTTTTGCATATGCTGTGATCATAAGACATAAGGGTAATCAGAAGAATGTACTATACAATTACCCATATATTGAATTTTTAGTTATTGGGGACACAACATTTAATGGATTGAATAATTAATATTCGCTAACTATATGTTGATTAGCAAAATTTTCGGAGTTAATTAATTGAAAAAAATCGTAAAAATTCGGAGTCGCAGTTCACCGCCAGTTATTACAAAAACCAATAAAATATTTTTCACATTACTTTCATTTATTTTATTTAATTATAATAATAAATTCTTCAGTTTATATATTTTAAAACGTCAAAATAATAAACATCGCGTATGTTACAGACTGTTTCTCAATAGTTTTAATGGATGGTGTAATAAAGTTGATTTCGTATAATTCAGAGCCCCGGCCACACAAACCGCGCGGGCTCCGACGGCGGCCTTGAGACGGTAGTTCGTGAGTGCCTCAGCTGTGTCACCACACTGCGCCTTCTGTTTGAGGGATACGCGCACAGTACTCTATGATGTTTTGCTCTGTACTTTATGTGCTCTGTGGTGACTGTCAAAGATTTAAGTAATCTAATAAATCTAATCTGTGGACTGTGGTATTGACTATTGAGAAATTTGTATTTGTGAGTGGTATGTCAATTTTAAAGTAACAAACAGTATAATGTATTTATAGGAAAGTCTATAGCTCACGATTTCGCAGAGAAACAAGCTGTTCACTTTTTTCTTTTGCGGTAGTAAATTTACCTACAAGTCGCCAACGCACGAATACACCGTCACTGCAGGCGTACGACGTGAAGTCGGCGGTGGCTTTTTAGTTGTGGTCCGAGGGTTGTACGACAGATGGAAGCTGCAAGATGGAACTTGCGAGAGTGCTCGGTGCGGCTGCGGCGGTGCGACCTCGCTGGTCGCGGGAGTGCCGCGCCGGCCGAGAGAGGAGTCCTGGCGGAGCCGCGCGAGCCTGTAATTCCGGCCCCACCGCGCGATGTTAAGGTTGGCTGAATATGGAAACTAAAGTCGAATATCAATTGACAAATTTGAGACCAAGGAAAACCCTTCTTTTAGTTTAGCATATATAACTTCACAAATAATATTGAAACAGTAAATTACTGCAAAAAGAAAAATCTGTAATTTGTTATTAAAAAGAATCAACTTACTATCACAGTATTAAAAGTAATGTAATGACTACTCACGAATGTCTTTACATTTTTAAGTTAGTAAAAGGATATACTAGAAGTTTAGAAGAGAAAAAGTTCTGTGTTTTTGACTTGCTTTGTATTTTCAAAATGATACTTAATGAGGTTTTAGGAAGTATGAGACGGCTAACGATGCGAAATCATTTACCTCAGGGGTGCCATCCAGGCAAATTGGGGAGTCTATGTGCGGTCTTTCGAGTTGGTCGCCCTGGCTGCTCCTATAAGAGATTATTCTGTATATGCCTAAATGGTTTAAGAACAATAGCATTGTTTTACTGGCATTTGGGTGTAAAATGTTACTGAAAACATTGCCTTGTAACATGAAACTATATTATGGTACTATTATTTGTTGATAATTCTTACTGTGTATAATTAGGTTCATTTGAGATTGATACATTGATGTTTTTAGGCGTAACCAGTTGATAAGTGCATTAACTGATAAGAAGATATACACTTCATGTAATATGTAGTCACACATTCAGGGTTCACGCTGCTGAACTGAGCTGTAAGACAGTCGTGGGGAAGCATGAACTGACTACATCATCAATCTATCTATCTATATTCCTTAGAATTTTTTACTCACAAACTTATGATATTAGACAGGCAAAGCAATGGACCCGTTTTGAGAAGTCTTTTAATATGTGACTACCTTAATAGGACTGCAATGGAATGGCTGCGATGGTGAAGGTGGAGCTTGAGGATGAAGATGCAGTCACGTATCGAGAGTCGAGAGTCCAAGTGGGACATGCACATCTGCAGGACTCTGTTACTGATGTTGTCTGGAACTTCAAAGAGGTGATGATATCCCATTTCACTAGAACTCTGCTAATACCACACTGCAAATATTGTATTATGATATTACGAAACTATTATCCATTATGGTCTTAATTTCAGATGTTTAATAACTACAAAGAATGAAGAAGGTTATGAAGTGCTAGTTTTTATTGACCTTATTCATAAAATAACACTAAAAAGTTATATTGATACTATCACAAAAACTATTATTATTGCTTAAGCCTCAATAGTGTGTGGAAGGTAAAAGATGTGTTATTGTGTCTCTCACAGTTAAGTGCTCTTTGGACTATACATTATTACCCATGCCCAGGAGTAAACATGAACTGGCTTTAGTGGTAATCGAATACAGGGAGCTTTATCCTCTTCAGACCCACGTAGAAAGCAAATGAAATAAATGATATTCTACCTTTTTTTCTAGTTATTAGGGGGGAAATAAAACACAAAATAGGTTTTTTTTTAATGTCAAGTGTAATAAAACAGGTACATATATGTGTACCTGAGGTCGTTTCTATTAATATGTGGTATGAAATTGTTCAAAACAGTTGTTTTTTTAAATGCACAAATATACATTACATTTTACACATATTGTACGGCAACGAGATGAGCATTCCCTATGGCAACACTTTGACACAAACTTGTCATCTAAGTAGGCAAGTGTCCTACTCTATCTAATCTCACATCAGGACGTGGTTGCGCCACGATTACTCTGTGCTTCTTCTTTGGCAGTTCATCCTGGTTCCTAGAGGTAGACGGAATCTCCCTACTGTCTGTATCTGCGCTGCCTCGACTATTAGAACGGGAGTAAATGGGATTTACTGTTTCGCCGTCATATTTTGCCATAGCTGTGGCGAGATTCAACCTGTACTGAAGGAGTCCCAATTTATCTTTGGCAGTGATACCCTCATGATTACAACATCTTGTGTACATAATCCAACAGTTAACTATGGCTAAATCTACGAAATGACTGAATGCACGCACGGGCCACCTTCTTGTACGCATCGAACTGCGATAATACGCTATCAACCTATCACATAAGTCAATTCTCCCCATACAGGTATTGTAATTCTTTATGACAGCTGGTTGTGCGACATAAATTTTTTTCTTCTCGACTTTACACCATCTTTTACAGGAACCTATTGGATGCTTATGCACGTAGACAGCATAGTGACGGCTTTGGTATCTTTCCATTTCAGCACAGAGACTTTTTCATCATTCCTTACCTTTTCATCCCATTCACCTCTTTATAATTGTTTATCAGTTGTTAACTTTTTAGAAACTGGCCCAATCCGATTAGTCATTACAGTTCCGGTCAAATAAACATCCTTTTTGTTTTGAATGAAGTAGTCTGCTAGCTTAATACTTGTAGAAAAACGGTCAGTATATAAAATGCAAGTTTCATCAAATGTGCGACACAACAGTTTTACAATCCCTGCTTCCAACCCCAGATCAGCCATATCTTGTGGTGGTAATGTATTTGAGCCCACATATATCTCAAAATCTAAAACAACACCATCTCGAGCCACTAACATGAAGTTTTTTAAACCAAGAGGGTTCGGTTTTGAGGGAATGTACTGGTGATATTCGCACCTCCTAGAAAACGGTATCATCTGCTCATCAATAGATAAATGCTTGGATGGTGGTAAATTATAACATTTTTCCTGGACTTTAGTAATAATAGGGCGTATCTTCCAGAGTTTGTCTGTGTTATCTGTCTCAGGATTATCTACAAAATGTAAATGGTTCTTGAGCTCGAAAAAACGATCTCTCGTCATAGTGTTCCATATCAATGGCACACAGAGATCATTGCTCCAGTACAGTTTACCTTGAGGGTATTTCAAACTGCCCATGAGAATTTGCAAGCCAGTAAAACGTATCATCTCAATATCATCAGTTGACACAGACTTTAAATTTCTCACTTGTGCAGAATAAAGATTAGTCTGCTCAGCGACTGACTTACAGAAATCAAGATCAAAGTACTCTAAAAATGAATACAAACAACTCTTAGTTGATGTACCTGGAGGCAGGAGCAAATCATCAGCAATGTCCGGACCACGAGTATTAATTTCTTTTGTGCGCCAGAATACGCTAGGCACACTTTGCTGCACTTCACCTACATTTGCCTGTTCAACTTCAGACTCCTCTTCCGACATCAAAAGTTCATGAGCAGCAGGATCTAGCGGCAAGTACTCGGTATCATTGTCTTCTTTGGAGAACTCCCAATCTCTGTTATTAAGAAGACCTTTTATTGCTGCATCATCCATGGCCTAGAATCAACAAAAAATCATCAAAAATTCGTCATACAAACAATAAATTAATTCCTCAGTCCAGAGGTGCACAAATGTGCACTCAGAAATTATATACGTAATTGAATAACAAATGTAAATTATTTAATAAAAAATAAATATGCACAGTATACTTCAAGTAAATATGTACAAATTAACATAAAATTAATTGAATAAAAACAATAATAAATATATTTAGCTGATTTTAGAAAATTCCAAATTAAAACTGTTAATTTCAAATTCAAATGAATTTTTCTCATAAAAAATACGGCAAGAACTGCTACCTATTGATTGTTTAGGGTAATATAGCTTTCACTGATGACAGGAATACATACAATTACTCGGCATTAGATGCCATTACCAGTTCTAGCTATAATTCAATAAGGTACGTACACATATGTGTACCAGAGGTCTGTAGAGGATAAAAAGGTGCAGTTGTTGTGATTGATGCTACTAGACATGGAAGAACATGTTTCAAATGTTTAATGTCATTTTGTCCTTAGATATTTAACATAATACAGGACGCATCATAATTTGCGTCGATTTACATTAAAGTATGATAGTATAACCTACCTAGAGGTTGTATTACCTCTAACTCGTACTTAACTAGATACTTTCTTCTGATTAGAGAAGAAAGCATTTGTGTTACTTTTTCACACTGATAAATAAGGTCTGTGGCATTTGCTCACCTCAAATAGGTAGTGGTTCTGAATGTACGATGAATATAAAGTTTAGATCTTTATCTGATGTAAATTTATTATAATGCCTTCCTTCACTACTGGGTGAGTAACTCCAAATGAAATTTTCAATCAGAGCATGAAAAAAAACAATTGTGCTGTACTTTTATTGTGAAATACCTTCACAGCTGCATTGATAATTACATTTTAAAGAGATAACACAAAAAATATCTTCTAAATTTCTTTTCTCTTTTTTTAGGCTGAGAATTTAGCAAATAAAACTGTATGATTATATTATTTGTTTTTAGTGAACTCATTAATATTTCGCTTGATCGATTATAAGAGTTAAACTTTTTCATTTAATTTCATTGTTATGTAAGAACGAGGGTTTTGAGTTGATTTTAAACAGTTTTAATTTGTTTTACCACTAAGAAATTTTATTTATATTTTGGCATACTAATAAAAAATATCTGGAAATGTCAACAAATAGTAGACAAAAATAATGCAACTTTAATAATAATTTACTTATTTAAGTATGCACTATTAAAATTAACAACTAAATTCAATTATGTCATTATCAAATAGAATAATTGCTAAGTTATCATATACTGACATAAATTTATAGAGATAATTCTCAATAATTTGTTGCTTCTACAGGAAAATGATTTGGTTTTGAAGATTGAAGAAGATGTAACTGATGAAGTAACAATCAAACAAGAGCTGGACATTAAGCCTACGGTCATTCAGCCGAAGACCCTGTCCTGCCCACTTCCACCAGTGACGTCCGTGTTCTCACATGTAGGTAGCAATATGACATCAATTCTTCAAATATTATTTGCAAGTCATTCAATAAATTAATAATAACAATCCTCTAGTGAATGCTGATTTAAATAACTGCCCATTCAATTCCCTGAATTTAGTGTTAAAGTCTAGTACACTTACATTTTGACAGACTGAGACGAGACAAACGGAAATAGGTCATCCGTTCAGGAAAGGCAGATACAAGGTTTATGATGGGATTTTAGTTCTCGAATTATGGGCACATATGGGCCAGGCAGATGAACGGACAGAGACGGAGTGATGTAGTGTTTTATAATATGTAAAGATATTGCAGCAAGATCACTATCAAAAACAAAGAACCTCTCCTTATGGTATTTTAATTTGACGATGACTTTTTTCCTGAAATTTCTTTTCATCGATTAATTATTATTATTTTTTTTTTTAGTTTATTCTGCTCAACACAGCAATCTGTTTGGGGACATTTAGCTGCTATCTTTGTTTGACAGGTGTCTGCATCTGTCTTAGTTTCAGTGAGAAAATCCCATTGGCCTCTCTCACCATTCCTTTGTAAATCTTAGTGATAGATTTGTACACTATTCCTCCTCAGTCTAGTGTGTTGTGTACTTCCAGTACCTGACAATTCGGAAGCTAGAGTATTAACGTGTTTGGCTAGTTTGAGTTGATAGCTTAGGCTATGTATGGCGATTTCTTGCTTAACGGTTTTAAGCCTTAGGTCTTGCAAAATATACTTATTTTGGATGCATTTTGGTATGTTGAACATAGATCGGATAGCTTTGGTTTGAAACCTTTCTAGGATCTCTATGTTGCTGTTACTTGCTGTCCCCAGAGCTCAATACCATAAGTCCAAACTGGTTTTAATATTGACTTGTAAATTGCCATTTTGCTTTCGTTGTTTAACTGTGACTTCCCACCGATCAACCAATACATTTCTCGTAGCTTTGTGCCCAAACATTTTCTTCTACTTCATATGTGCTTTTTCCAAGTTAATCTCCTGTCAAGGTGCATACCCAGGTACTTAGCAGCGTCACTGTGAGGGATCTGTTCTCCGTTTAGTGTAATTGGCGGACAGTTGCCTTTCCTTAGGGTAAAGGTCACATGTGCAGATTTACTCTGGTTGGCTTTTCTTCTCCAAGTCTTCATCCATTGTTTCACTTCAGTTATGTGCTTTTGTAAATTTGATGAAGAAATAGCTGCATTTTCATGTACAGACATTATTGCTGTGTCGTCTGCGTATGTAGCGATGAAAGTTTTGTCGTCTGTAGGGATGTCGGCTGTGAATATGAGATACAGCACTGGTCCCAGGATGCTACCCTGAGGTACACCTGACCTGATTTTGTACAAGTCTGATGTTATATTATTTAATTTGACTTCAAAGCACCTTTCACTCAGATATCTCTTCATTATGAAGTAGAAGGAATGTGGTAAGTAATTTTTAATCTTAAACAAAGACCGTCATGCCACACCCTGTCAAAAGCCTGACTTATGTCGAGAAAACCGCTGAGCAATAATTCTTGGTTTCCAGTGTATGGCTATAGTGTCTGTAAGCCTATGTATATGTTCAATGGTGGCATGTTTTTGTCTGAAGCCAAATTGGTGCTCAGATAGTATGGTATCCAAATGAGGACGCAATCTGTTCAGGATAACCCTTTCAAATAGTTTGCCGTTCAGAGGGAGAAGACTAATTGGTCTGTAGGATGACACTTCCTCTATCTGTTTGCCAGGTTTGAAGATCATTACAACCTGAGCAAGTTTCCACTGAGTTGGATAGTGGCAGAGTCTCAAGCACGCGTTCAAAAGTATTACCAGGAACATTATGCCTTTTTTTGGTAAATTACTGAGCAGTGTAGAGTCTAACAGATCGTAGCTTTGTGCCTTCTTTTTTGGAAGCGCTTTAATTTCTCCAGCAATCTCTGCAAGTTTTACCGCTTTTACGGGAAAGCATAACAGATTTAGTGATTGCAGGTAGCTTGCGATTTCATCATCCTTTGCAAGATTATTATTAGTCAGAGGTGTAAAGACTTCGTGGAGATGCTCGGCAAAAGCAGTTGCCTTGTCATAGTCAGATCTAGCCCAGGCTCCCTCTTGTCTCCTCAAAGGTGGAACATGATTTTTAGGTCGTTTGAAGTTTTTCGTTGCACGCCATAGCGAGTAGTTAGTGTCTTTATCAGCAGTGAGGTGGGACAGATGACTTTGAAGGCAAGAGTTCCATGTTCTTTATCATGTCTTTGAGTTGTTTTGTTGCTTTATTTAATCTAGTTTTATCGATAGGATACCTAGTTCTATGCCACTCACTTCAATTTGCGTCTTTCTCGAATCTTCTCGACAATGCTCCTAGGATAATCCTTTTGTTTGACCTTCACTATTCGCTTTTTAGGTTTTGGTGTAGATGTAAAGGTCGCCGTGTGTATAATACTATTAAACTTTTCGATGCTGGTCTCAATGTCATCATTAGTTTTAAGTCTAACATTTAGATCCACTTTGCCAGAGATAATTTCTCGGAACAAATTCCAATTTGTATTTTTATTATAGATATAGTCCGGTGATTCAATGGGAACTACATGTTTGAACAGGTTTAGGATAACTGGTGTATGATCCGACGACAGATCCTCACATTTTTCAATCTTTAGGTAGTGTTGTCCGACATTTTTAGTAATATAAACATCCAGTAAGTCCGGTATTTTATTTAAGTCTGGGCCAGTAAGTTGGCTCGCCATGTGATATGCTTTCCAAGTTGAGATTTTTGTTAGCTTTGTAGAGTTGCCAGCCGCGAGGATTGATCAGTCTTGATCCCCAATAGTTGTGCTTCGCGTTCCAGTCACCTCCACAAATAAATACTGGACCCAGCTGTTTGAAGAACTGTTCAAATTCTTCGGCTGTTATTGAATGACATGGTGGGCAATAAACTGCAGCTACTGTTGTCTCACCATGTTTGTGTTGTATTTTAATTGATATTGCCTGAATTTTCTCTGTTTTGTATGGCTGAAGAGAGTAATGTTTGATATTATTTCTCAGTATTACAGCCGTCCCGCCATGAGAATTACCAGAAGGGTGTTCAGTCCTATAGATTGTGTAGTTATAGAAGCTTATGTGTTCTCTCAAGAAGTCTTGTTTCCGATATCAAGGCGATGTCTATCTTTTCAGTGCACATAAATAGTTCAAGTTCTTGCCTCCTATCAGTTAACCCATTGGCATTCCAGATGATGAAATGGATGTTTAGTCCCTCTGTGGAGCTAATCTTGTGATTAGTTTGATCATTTGATCCATCATGTTGTCTATCATGTCTTTCATGATTGCTTGGAACTTGTTGAACATTGTATCCAATAAGCTTGTGATGTTATCCTGTGGGCCTGTTCCGCTATTATGGCATTGATTGGTTGTTTTTTAAAGTTGTTTTGCCTGTTTTTCAGTATGTCACTGTAGGTAGTACTTGGGCGGGGCGTTGGTTTAGCATTTTCATTGATGCTCTGTTGTTGCTGCGTGGCTTTGTGTAGCTGTTGTTTGGTTTGTCTAGACTTAGGTTCCGTTTTAAAGATTTTCTCTTTGTACTGCATATATTTAATGCAACCCTTATAGCTTGCAGGGTATTTGCCTTGGCAGTTAGCACATGTTGCTTCTGTTTCAGGGTGCTTTACACACGATGTTGTTGAGTGGTCATTCCCACATTTAACACATCTGAAAGGCCTGCAGCATTGGTTTTTGGAGTATCCGAATCTTTGGCATCTCTTACATTGCAACATGTACATGATTAATGGGTTTTATTTTAAAAATGTCCTTGTTGTTTGTTCGCGGTTCTAGGTCTACGAAGTAGAGAGGAAGCTTCTCTTTCGTCGTACGATGTAACACATTAACAATTTCCCGACCTCGTGTCCCTTGCTGTTAAGTTCAGCTTTAATCATTGTACTCTCATTTCTTTTACGCTTACTTTTAGGTACTCTGTCTCGTTGCCATTCCTGGTTTGTCCGAACTCCATTTATTAGTTGTGTTATTCTGACCAACATAAGTGTCAGCTGATTAGTGGCCTCGTTTTGCAATGGGCTTGGTTGAGAGTGATAAGATTACTTTCATGTTCTAGTTGTTGAACACTGCTGCTGCAGTCACTAAGACAAGGATCTCTGCTTTCCAGCTCAGAAAGCCCTGTGTTGGTGTAGGTTTTGGTTTTATTTCAGAACATCTGTTTTGTTCCCACGAGTAAGGACGATAGGGTGGTCACCATAGGTGACGCCTTTCTATGAGAAGGCTATATACAGTGGTGTTCGCCAGGTTCACCAGGGTTGGCGCTAGTGACTGAATAATCCTCAGCCATTCATCCTCTTGGCGCGGTCCCACCGTAGGAGGGGTGACTTATTTTGAGATTTTCTACTTCATGACACAGGCGACTAAGCCAATGTCTCCGCTTTGCGGAATTCACCTTAGCGGGAGGTGATGATCATTTCCTATCACCACTGTCAGATCTGTTTGGTTAGTTAACCGCCGCCCGAGGCTCGGCGTTGACCTTTTACAGCTGGTTTGGTCTCCCTCAGCTAACCCTCCTCCTTTTTCATACGGGCTTGGGACCGTCAATGGCGGAGTTATCGATTAATAGTCTGCGAAATATTGTGGTCTCATTTTAAAAATTGTGTGTCTTCATCGCTATGGACTTAAGTCGTGAAATTTTTCGTATTATGGTGTTTTGCAATTTTTAGTATAATTTGACAGCTCAGCAGAGTCTCGCTCGGCTTCGAACTGCTTTTGGTGATGAAGCACCATGCAAGACGACTATTTATAAATGGTTTGCAGAATTCAAGCACGATCGTGTCATTCTCAGTGACGAATTTTGTGATGGTCGCCAGTCTATCGCAGTGAATAACATAAACATCGATGCTGTGCTCCGTATGATGGATACAGACAGGCATGTGATCTACCATGAGATTCCGCCATCTTTAGGCATATGCATGAATTAAATACAGCCAATCCTACACAAACATTTGGGTATAAAAGCTGTGCTCGCAAGGATTCCACACAATTTGACTGAGACTCAAAACAGACCGCGACGGTATAATGCCATGCTTACCGATTTAAGGTAGGGCGTCGAATTTGAAGTGGGACATATAATGGTGACGAATCAGGTTTATTGCTACAACGCCCAACCAATGTAGCAAACGTTCATGAGTTTATCGAGATGAGCCAAAGTCAATTAGTGAAAGGCGACCGGGTGCCTCTGCGGCAATTTCGCGAAAACGGGGTACGCTATTGTTGCTTGGAGAATTGAGTGAATAGATTGACATACGAGTCCCGGATCTGACTGACTGATCTGATCTGATCATGGTCAACGATTTTCATTACCAGAATAGGCTGTCGAAGAGTGTAGAAAACATATTTCCGAGGTCACCAGGGAGGAGTGGCATAAATGTTTTCGATATTGATGTATGCATATGAAAAAGTGCATTTATGCTAATGGGGAAAATTTTAAGAAACAATAAATTTATCTTTGACCGTTCGTAATAATATTTTCTCATTTGTTCCAAAAATTGTCACTGCGCCTTACATATATGTACGACCCTTCATGGATATTTATCGCATAACCAATGTAAATACTTAACCTTCCTGCTTGGCATGAATACATTTATGAGTGAAATCTTGTTATGTGCAATTAATTAAACAATTTGATTGCTCAAAAAGAGATTTGTCTGATGAAAATTCATATAGTGCCTTCACTATCTGACAGGATGCTACGAGTTTTACCAACTAAAGTCTAGACACTAATGTTATGCAAACCCATACAGAAACTCTGGTTATCTCTTTGTTGAAATGTCGTGCAATCTCAAAGTGAACTTAGTGGAAGTGTCTTTATTCTCAGACCAGCCCTTCGGTGCGCCCCAGCACCACCTCAGCAGTGCCCCAGCGCTGCCCTGCCTAGGTCTGTTACCTCCTACTCATTACATAATATGCTCTTTTTAATATGAGGCTACTACGGGTGCAACTTTACATTTGCCTTTTGTGACGACAGTTAGGTAGTATGACGTATTGACATATAGATATGTTATTGTGCCCCAATCACACGTGCGTACCTGCTATGGCACTAGATTATTTACCAGAGTAATATCTCTGTTTCTATCAATTGTTCACATAGACACAAAACAATATTTATTGCAAATTTCATTAAAATACTAACTTACTTATAGAAGATAGAAAAAAATGAATGTACTTAATACACAAACAAATAAACTCTCTTTAATGTAGATATAATATTTTTTTAAACATTTCAAAATTAGTGAACGACTTTCGGCTGCCTGTATCCAGTGTGACCTCAACCGTTGTTATCGCATTGTTGATATTGAAGTAATTAGTGAGTGAAATCTGATAGTATTTTGTAACTAAAAAAATATTTAACCATCTATTACAATACTCAACGAGCAAAAAGATTTTTTCAGGTCAAAAAGTCTGTCAAGTGCGAGCAGGGCTTTCATCCCTAGTTACCTATTTACTAAAAAATAATATGTTCTCTTCCATTCGATTGGGGACCATAAGCGCAGTGCATAACCATTTCTCACTTAGCCTGATTTTATTATTTGCTGTTTTAATTTTGTGTTCAAACCAAGATCACACTGTTCCTATGTATTAGTTTCATCAATAGAGTAAAAAACTTTAACCATTAGTGCCGCCGTTTGCAGGGAAATGTGTTAAACGACTTATTGAAAACTATGTTTTAGGTAACCCTTCCACTACATGCACCCCTGAGACTACTACATGTATTCATACGCCTCGTATCACAAACCACATATATATTTTTTAATATTACATGCCTACTATAAAAAAAACATGTTTTTGCATTTCAGTGTTTGTTCAACCAGTTTTGTCCGAAAACGAAGTGCATAGGCCTCGGCAAAGAAGATTCTATAATTCCATCTGAATCATTTCAATGTTGGATATGAAGAGAATAAACAATGCTTGTCAGATGTATTAAAAGCAGTCTTACGACCGCTTCGACAGCGAGAGCATGTTGTGGGCAAACTAGAGGACCGGTGCAGATATTGTATTGACATCGACTGAAAGCGACTACAAAGCGAATGCGACAAAGGCTGAAGAACACATACCACTGAAAACAGTTCAGTTCAATAAAACAAACATCACATGCGCCCAGACAGAGATAAACTCATATGAACAAAAGCAGGATAAATATGGTTCATCTCAAGTAGGCGGTGTAAAAATATTTGCTCACGGGGAAAACCCGTATAGATGTGAGCATTGCAATTACAGCTCATCTGAAATAGATAGCTTAAAGAGACACATGCGTTCTCACACTGATGAAAAACCATATAAGTGTAATTATTGTGCATACGAAACACCTCGACTAAATCATTTAAAAGTACATTTTCGCACTCATACAGGCGAAAAACCGTATAGGTGTGAGCATTGCAATTATAGCTCATCTGAAATAGGTAACTTGAAGACACACATACGCATTCATACTGGTGAAAAACCATATAGGTGTGAGCATTGCAATTACAGCTCATCTCAAAAGGGTACCTTGAAGAGACACATGCGCACTCATACTGGTGAAAAACTATATAGGTGTGAGCAGTGTGAGTATAGCGCATATGTAAAACATGCTCTGAAAAACCACATGCGCACTCACACAGGCGAAAAACCATATAAGTGTGGACAGTGTGAATACAGTGCAATTCAAGTAGGGAAATTAAAGTTACACATGCGTTCTCACACTGGTGAAAAACCATATAGGTGCATGCATTGTGAGTATACCGCGCCTGGAAAATATACGATTAAAAGACACATGCGCACTCATACAGGCGAAAAGCCGTATAAATGCGAACATTGTGAGTACAGTGCATCTCAAATATGGAATTTAAAATTACACATGCGTTCTCATACTGGTGAAAAACCATATAGGTGCATGCATTGTGAGTACAGAGCCTCTCGACTAGGTACTTTGAAAATACACATGCGCATTCATACTGGTGGAAAACCATTCAAGTGAGCATTGTGAGTATAGCGCATCTGTAAAATGTACATTGGAAAAACATATGCAAACTCATACAGTCGAAAAATCATGTAAGTTTGAGCTCTGTGAATACAGATAGTCTCATATTAGTAATTTAAAATTACACTTGTGCACTCATACTGTCGAAAAACTGTATATGTGTCAGCATTGCAAGTACAGTTGATTTAAAGTAGGCAGCGTGAAGAGACACATTCATGATGATGAAAAACCGTATACGTATGAACATTGGGAATAAAGAGTATCTCTAAGAAAAAATTGCAGATTACGCATGCGCTTTCATATTAGTGAAGAAGTATAAGTTCAAGCATTGCTAGTGCCGTGCAGCTGGACTGAGTCGTTTGAATTTACTTATGGACATTCAGAGCGATGAATACAGCATGTGAGTAGCATGAATACAGAGCATAATTTGAAGTCTTTTGATAATACATTTTGTAACGTCTATAATGTACCATCTATTTTATTTATATTTTTTGTATTACCTATAATTATTATTTTAATTTTCGCCCATCCTCCCACATTTGTCTTATAAATTTTTTGTTCACTAGTAACACAACTTTTTGATATAATATTGTCGGAGAATCTGAATACAAGCAACGCCATCTGGTTTAGTTTACCGAATTAGTTTTGTAATGGTTCATTTTTGTTGTTTATGAAGCGTCGGGCTGACAGCTTGGGTGAGGTTGGTGCGGACAGGTGATGGCGGCACTGTTTCGTTCCTGGTGATTAAGGTGGGTAGAGGTGAGCGTTGAGTTGTAGGGGGGGTTCGTTCGTTATTTTGAATTCATTCGTGTTCGAGATCATTCTTGTTCGGGACGTCGTCGAGTTGGGTTGTTATACTTGCTCCGTGCCGGGTTCGCCACGTTTCAAGTCTGTTTTCATCCTAGCGGTTTTTGATTGTTTTTGTGAGCTGACTTAATAGTGAGTGAATGCAACTGGTTGAGAGGCTGTGTGCGTTGTTATTTCATCGCTACCAAGATGCCGGGCCCCTGGAAAGAGGATTCTCTGTCATATTAGGGATGCCCCCTCGTGCACCCTCTCTGTACCGAACGAGGACTGTGTGGGGAACGTCATTGGCACCGCCCGCGCATTTGCTTGGCGGCGCTCGGTGCGGACGGATCGGTTTTGGGACTGTTGCGGTACACGTGAGCTATTTCGGTTATGTACTTCATTTCCTATGTGTTTTGTATTGATTGCTTGTTGTTGTAAACCCACCTACCTAATTGTTAATTTTGTAAAGATTGTGATTTAAGTAAAGTGTTGTTAGATCAGTTTGTATTTTCTTTTTTAAGAAATAGCCACTTCTGATGCTAAAAATATATATTGTTCCTTTTGACATTTTTTCACTGGATACTTAAAACAAAAATATGGAAATGGGAAACAAGAAACTGACTTCTTAAGTTTTAGAGGTTGTTAAATTGGTGTGAAGAAGCTTTCTATAAAATGGAACTTCTCAATATATTTCCATAAGTAGCGTAAAGTGAACGTCAATTTTATGTATAAGAAGAAGCTTACAACTGTTGGTTTCCTTTTTATATACATGAATGTAGAATCTTTTGCCATAAATCTTTATGGATGTGCACAAGTAAATGCATCACTACAAAAACTACTAACTTCTTGGTGATCTCGTTATCAATGCCTGTCCCTATCTCCCACTCGGCTCTGATCCCAGTGGTGTTGCTTTTGATCCCAGTCACGTTTTCAATTCTGATTCTAGTCCCATCCTGGATTTCCTCTTTGATTTCGTTTTCAGTTCTGATCCCGGTAACTACTGTTGCTTTTGATCCCAGTCACGTTTCAATTCTGATTCTAGTCCCATCCTGGATTTCCTCTCTGATCTCGTTTTCAGTTCTGATCCGGTAACTACTGTTGCTTTTGATCCCAGTCACGTCTTCAATTCTGATTGTAGTCCCATCCTGGATTTCCTCTCTGATCTCGTTTTGAGTTCCAGTTCCATTTCCAACTCTAGAGTCTGCGCCCATCCTAGTTTAAGTTTCTATTCTACCACTGATCACGGTTTCAATTTGTACAAAGTCAGGGAATAATGTGACTTAGTGTGAAAAAATTTTTAAAATTGGTGTTATAGTTTGACTCAATGCTACAAATACCCTGATGAGATCAAACATTGCAAACATCCATATTTGAAAGTAATTTGTTAAAATTTAAAGCAATTGTTGAAGAACTTTCCAATCCATAAGTTTCAAATAGTTAAGATTTTTCATAAACAAATATATCAATTAATGATTGTAATTGTTGAATATGTAAAATAAACAAGTAATTATTGCCAAAAATGTTACAGAGCTTGACATTGGCGAAGTACCGGGAGGTGGTGTGTTTTGCCAGGACAAGTTCATTCATAAATTTCAATTGTATACCCTATTGGTACTAAATAAATTTAAAAATAAAATATAACTTTAAAATTTTGAAACTGAATGTGGCTGCATGGCTGTGGAAGAAATCTTGACATAACATTTATAACTTGTCTTTGAATGAATAAGTATGGTACATTGTTTTTGTGTATTTCAGGTTTTAGAGAATAACTTAAGTAAAAAGTTTTTTGTGTAAAATTGTTAAAAAAATATAAATTTATTTAAAAAGTGTTGCTTTTATTTTATATTAAGGTAATAGAAACAAGTTAAATAATGTATGAAGTATAAAGTAAATATCTAGTAAAGTAAAGAAATATTTCAAAATGTTAATTTAGGAAGGTTTTATTACAAATGAGTGTTTTTATAATTAAAGTAATTTTGCATTACTTTAAATCGGTCATTGTGTTGCCAGATCCTGCCCTTCGCTGAAGTATCACATAACGTGTTGTGACAAATGCTTTTAGGTTAGTGTGACACTTGGAAGGTCCCGTCTGTGATCAGATTTGTTGAGTAGTCACCTTTAATTTCCCCATAAAACGCTACACGTATCGTCATCACAATCTGATACAGCATCAACTTATACAATATTGCAAAATTATTTAATGACTATGTCATGAAGAAACAACTCGTACATGCTTTTACGGGCGATGGCCATTTGTAAGTGTATATGCTCTGTGGAATGATTAATGCTGCAGCAAAGCTATTCATTATTCAAAACAAAACTGCGATATTTCTTGGTAACAGACCACAGCTGTGATGTGTATGGAACAGCTTTCTAAATGCCATTGGCTTCTAATTTTGTATGTTGAATTAGTTAATTATTTGATTAAAAACATTATAAAAGGTTACGGTAGTTTCATTTTGTAGGATTAAGTGCGGAACATGGATGCTTGAGGTCACTTCTAACATTCTTTTAACAAGAAATTAATTAATTCGTTACCAATATATTGATTAACAAAATATTCGGAATTAATTAATTGAAAAAATTCATAAAATTTCGGTGTCGCAGTTTACCACCATTTATTACAAAAATCAATAAAATATTTTTGAAATGAAACTTCTATAGAATCGTTGTAATTTCAAACCGGATGCAACGGAAAAAACGACAGGTAAGAGACCCAAATACAAAAATGTGTAGGACAGGCAGAGAGCAAATGGGATAGAGGGACACATACAAAAATGTGGACAGGCAGAGAGAAACGTCGGACAGGTAAGAGACAAATGTGATGATGATGTGTGGGATGAAGCTGGGAAGAACGAGACAAATACACATCTATTTCCTCTTTGTGCCATGCTTCGTAGCATCCCACTCCCGTCTTCTAAGCAGTATAGTCGTCTGTAATTAGTGAGCCAGAGCGAGAGAGCAAATGTCTGTGTGTATGTATATTGCACACTGTTTAATACCTTCTTGTATTTGAGCATTTGACGTGTGTTAATATATGTGAAAAGTACGTGAGCTAATACTACTGTACACTATGCGGCTGTGTATTACAGCTTTTTAGTAAGAAGTCAGTGTGGTGTGTTAATATTTAATAGTGTTTGTGAGTATTTTTAATACTTGTTGTGCTAAATAATAAATTTTATAAAATGTCGAAATGTGTCGTCAATATCGACGCAGAAAAAATTAAAATAAAATTAAATTACATATGTTAAATAAAATTTCTTTTAAAATTAATCAAAATACTTTTATTTTTACCCTTATTATATATATTCATCTCATTCTTTTGTCGATTTACTGAAGTTTCACTTCTATCGTGTGTGAATCGCACAAACAGTATTTATTTACATTATTTATTTACATATTTGTTTTCATTATTTTCATTTATTTTATTTAATTATAATAATAAATTCTTCAGTTTATAAATTTTTAAACGTAAGTCAAGATAATAATCATCGTTTATGTTACAGACTATTTCTCATCAGTTTTAATCGTTCGTGAGCGCGTCGGCCGTATCACCGCAGTGCGCCTTCTGTTTGAGGGACGACGCGCACAGTGCTCTATGCTATTTTGTTCTGTTTTTTATGTGCTCTGTGGTTGCTGTCATTCATTAAGTCTATTGTAGGAATGTTATAAATGCAATAAAGTATCGATATATATTGTATCGATGTTTTTTGAAAATATCAATATCGATATTATTATTAAAAACTATCGATATATTGGTATGATTTGACAGAGAATATTAGCGCTCTAAAAATTAATTTATTTGGCCCATTCTATTTCAATTATCGTACATCACTAGATAAATACTAATCAAAAATGCATGGTGGCTTATTTTTTAGATGTGCAGCTAAATTCGTCGTATTACCACTGGTTTTATATGTTTTTCCACATAGATTACATGATACGTTTTGATTGTTTATTTTTTTAAAAAGATTCATTCAATACTAGACAACAAAAATTCACTGCAATGCTCAAGTTATTTTGTTTATGTGAACTGGTTACTGATTGTTAGAGATTTAGGTAGATACTCAAGTGCAGAAATTCGTGCACGTTGAGTTTATAATATATAAGTCAGTCATGGTAATAATGCGGACAGCAATTGAAATAGACTGTCTGTCGCACAAAGCTGCTAACTTAAAAACCAACTTAATTAGGTATCAAATTAACAAGCCGAGTCGACCAAAAACATAAAATGTAATTTCTTAAAAAAATGTTAGTATAAAAAAAGTATTCCTTTTTAGGATTTTTTTAAACATAAAAAATATCGATTTTTATACCTTTTCAATACTTGTAATTTTATATCGTTATAACGAAAAATCAAATGTCGCTCATAAACGTCGATACATCGAAAAAATTATATCGATATATTGATGTGTCGATATTTTTGCAACAAGCCTAGTCTATTACACTACTATGTAATTGCTGAGTATATGTAATCTGTGGTGGTTCGATGCTTTGTGTTAGTGACGCTAATGTTGTTGTTTATTCTAAATTGTTAATATCTAACCCTGGCGTGTACGTATAGAATTGACGAAAAATTTTCGCCCCACTCAGTGTTATGTACAAATGGTGTGGAGCCTTTTTATTGAGTCCGTCATAGCATAGGGCATCTACCTGCTCCTTTTGGCCGTTGATAAGTGTACCAATCGGTAAGACACAATTACCTACTGTTATTTAGAGACATACACAAAATCGAAATCGTTTATAATTATTCAAAATAAATTGTTACAAGAAATGCTTTTTGAGCGTTTCAATCGTCATAGTCTATGACCAATATTACGCTTTCTTCGTAAGATCGCCTTTGATACATTTGTCAGGTGATTAGTTTTTAGGTTTAATATTTCTTATGGAATGTTATTGTGACATTCTCTACACTCAAATTCTACTTTTTTGGTCTGTATTGGAAATAAATATAAAAAACCTTGAATTCCTATGTATACTTGTATTTAATACCTAGAGCATATACTTCTATTCCTTTAATAAAAGAATTGTTTCCCAATATTTTATAACTTGTATATTGGGTATTAAATGTGACATATGTTGTTCATTTAAAGAAATATATTTATTTGTAGTTTTCTGTATGTTTTTTTTTTAAAGAATTTAACTGTTATTACAAGAACAAAGTTACAGATCTAAAATGTGACTGTGCTTAGCAGGAGTGATGAAATGACCATGATGGTGAAGGTAGAGTTTGAGGGTGAAGACTCTGCCGCCTATCAAGAGCCGAGAGTCTATATAAAACATGCTCATCTGTCTGAGGACTCTGATACTGATGATGGCTTGAGGGTCAAAGAGGTGAGACATCCTGATTCACTACAATTTACTCTTACTATTACCACACCACAAAGTACCATGTGATATTATGTGAAATGACAGTCTATTAATTATATACACATATATATATGTATATATAATTAAAAAAAAAATTTTGAGGCTCAATCACAAAAAAATGATAGTATCAGTATCGAACTATGACCATTCGATGCGGAATTGTTTGTAGATGTTATAGGCTGTTGATAATTTGAGAATTACAATCAAATTTTGCATAGAAGTATATTATGTTCTCTAATAGGACTTAAGATTGATATAATGAGATTATATTATGCTGTCTAACAACTTTACCTTTTATGCAAAAATGTGTAAACACCAGTGATAATGCTATTTATACATTCCATTGTCATTTCGATGTCCATGCCAGTATAAATCGTAATTTGTTATCACTACCATATTAATGCCTAAGGAAGAACCAAGATCGGTATTGAAAGCGGCATCGAAATGGAGAGCAGGACAGCGACTGGACCCGACAATGGAACCAGATGGTCATCGAGAATATGACCGTGATTGCTATCAAAATTAACAGAAAAATCAGCCGATATAGAAGATGCAGATATTAGTTTTAATGTATGTTCACGGTTGCGAAACCGGGGCACATTTGAATATGAAAAAAGAAATAGCTAAATTTAAATTTACACTCATCGACGCGGGCGGGTTACCGCTACTTGTCTATAATTCTACAATGTTTGACGATAATACAAAATTAAGTTTGTTAATGTTTTAAAGTACTGGTTTCTCTTGACCTAAAACAAAAATAACGCCAAAAAGTTTTAGTGATAATATCACTAAAAAAAAATTGTTAAGTTTTAAGCCTTAAGAGAAGATAGTATATTCTATGTTTTAAAATTTGACTCTATAGAAACGGTGCGAAACGTGGCTGTCAATTACCACATTATACATCACCAGGGGTACATACTGTAGCGAAGAACGTAAACTTGATTTACAAGTAATTTAATACAGAGAGCCTTGTCTCAAAGTGACTAATTCCATTCTGTTCTGATTTCTTTTTAAATATTTAGTATTATACAGGTGTATTCTCAATCCAGTTGTATAAGTTTTTAAAATTTGTGTCTCCAATCAAAGAAGTATTTCCTTTTTAACTTGTGCTTGACTAGATATTCTTTTGATATAGAAGAAAGAATTTGTGTCTCTTTTTCACACCCTGACAAAACAGGTTTCCTACATTCGCACACCCTGAATGCACAGTGACTTTATTTATCGGATGTTTACTTAATTATGATATCTTCTTTCATTATTGAGTGGGTAAATCACAATTGATGTTTTTCAATCTCCACGTGAGGTACAAAAACATGGGGTTGTGCAGACTTGAAGACTATCACTGCAGCTTATCATGGGAATCCTTTCTACAGCTGCCCCAATAATCATGTTTTAAAAAATAATGCTGGTACTCTAAGTTATATTTTTGTGTTTAGTGAACACAAAATTGACTCAACTCGCATCAGTCACGAGACATGAACTGATTCAATTAGTTTTGACTGTTGGTATGTAAGAATGAAGCTCTTCAAAGTTAATTTTGATCAACTTATGATTTTGCCCCTAAAAGGTTTCAGATGTTTTTGTATGTATTTTATTTGTGCAGGCATAAAAATAGTACAAGATGAAATAAATTGTTAGAACTTTGTTGCAAATTGTAAAACAAGTAACAATGTTTATGGTGCTGAAATTGAAAACCCACTTCAATAATATCATTATCAAATAGTATAAATGTTAAGATATAATTAACCCATTAATGGCAAAAGTCCGGCGATTAAACCGGTTGGACAGCTAATGAGTTAAAATAAGTTTTAGAGTATAAGCTTGACAATTGCTTTGTCCTATAGGAAAATAGTTTAATTTTGAAGATAAAAGATGAAGCAGATGAAATAGCAATCAAACAAGAGCTGGAGATCGAGCCCACGATGCTGCAGCCGAAGACCACACCCACCACTGATATTGATGACCTCACAGGTAGGTACCGATATGACATCAATCACTTTAAGTGTTTTTAGTTTTATATAACTTAATTTAACAAAGAAATGTCCCAAGCAGATGCTCTTGTAATGGACTTTGTGTCGAAACAGGTCATTTTTTTAGCCGAAGCAAATCTAAGTTCTTTGATGAGATTTCGTTTTCAAGGCGTTACTGCAATTATGAAGTATATGACTGATTTTGTAATTTAGAAGAATAACCATCCTCAATATGGTACATAATTTGTTGCTTTTCCTAACTTCTCTGTTCTCTGTTCTTCTCTGCAAAAGTTGACATCTATGTTCAATGATGTTCTTCAAGAGTTGGTGAACTAGCACTATTAATAAAATATTAATAGGGTTTTAATAAAAATGAAACACACGAGTGGGGAGAAGATAGGTCATCTTATCTACAACCGAGCAATGACGTTTTTGCATTGACTAATATAATTATAAATGTTTAATAGAAAGTACATCTAACACTAGTGTATGTAGTTGGTGTTTTGTTCATTTTATCAAATAGATGCTGTTTATTTGATTGTTTGTGCACATCTTCAGCCCACCGACCAACCACCAAGTTAGATTTTTTTTTTTAATACAGAAATACAGTGTAAACTCGATGTAACAACACTTAAGGGGCTGTGCATTTTTTGGCATTACAGAGAGTTGTCATTAAACGGAGAGAAAAAAAGTTGATTTAGTTTTACTATTGTAATTTATGTACATATTTAAATATTATATAGTTCAAATTTTACAAACATAATAACAAAAATTATTACATATAGTCTGTTGTTTTCGTCTGACATTTTTAGCTGCTCCGTAACAACCTAACAATAGCCTAGTGGCCGAGGCAAACCTGTGCAAGTTCATGGTACAATAAAAAAGAGAAGTTTTTGAAACTTCCGTACGTCAGTCGAGGTAAACCTGTGCATTAATAATAAAGCAACAAAACAATTTAGAGAAACTTATTGCTTAATAATGCTGTATCGTTGTCAATATTCAGTGGAGTGTTATGCTGTGGTGTCATTGCACAGAAAGGATGTAAACAGACCGAGGTCCGTTTTGGTATTTCTATCGAACTTCGATATTTTAAGGAGTTGGTTGTTAAATTGGGTGTCGTTATAAAGAGATTACACTGTATGGTTTTGGCTGAGTTTTTGTATGCTCAAGTTTCTCCTGTGACTTCTCACAAAGAATAAATTCACTTTTTATTTGGATTAGATGATATTCTTACATATTATGAAACACAATGTTTCTGTGTCTGTCTAGACACACGAATATAAAGAGAATTAATGGTTCTGAAGCTATAGGCGCAAACTGGCAGAAAGTGACAGAGAACAATGTGGTTTTATAATATGCAAGGCTATTGCAGCAAATTTAGTACCAGAAGTACAAAGAGGGATGAGATAAAGCCATTTTTGTTTCTTACATTTATTTAGCATTAACATATTTTTGCAACTCAGCAATAGGTAAACCAATTTTCATGAAACTACTGATAGAATCTTTCTTCACATAAAACATAACCTACCGTTTGTCTATGTTGGTCTGTTTGTCTATGTATATTTTACAACTTGATACATAATGGTATAACCAGGAAGAAATTTAAAGATTGATAGAACTCGTCGTCGTATAAAATATAGATGTGTATCTGTCCATTTGTCTGTATGTCTTCTTATAATTTGACAATAGTCTAATGAATTTTAATGAAATCTGGTACCTGATAGACTCATAAAATATAAGCTATATAATATGTAAATGCAGATAATAAACTGAATGGGGCCTTGCTTGCTATTATGAATAATGAAAGTGTCTCACGACAAGCGCGTTTGGTTTTCCATAATGGGGTCCTGACCACTATTCCTATGCAAAGAAAGTTCGGTAGGGCAGAAGAAAAGTGGAAGTAGAATCAATGCGGTTGAGATGCAATCTCTATATAGTGTGTGCAGGATCATAGGCTTGTAACAAGGTTGTATCCATAACAGTGTACCGAGTGATGTGGTCAATTCTTTATATTGAATTATACTTATCATATGGGCGGTATATTTCTTTGAAATGTGCTTATTATGCAATATCAGTATGAACTACACCAGAAGCATCTCCATGCAGACCAACCCACCGGACACACAACCCAGCTCCCTCGGCGGACGGCCCGGCCCCGCCGCCACCCCGCTTAGGTACTGTACAGATGTCTACTGTGGTCATGTCTATGAGAAGTTAAAACACTTAGAAACTTTTGCGATATAACTTTTGCTGGTGAATAAATAACCTATTCTGCTACTCGTAGTCTGTCGCGTTAAGACCATTACATGTATTCATATTTCTTTGTATCACAATCATATATATTTCTTTAAATGTTTAAGTGTCGAATTTAAGTAAAACATGTTGTTGTGTTTTACAGTGCTTGTCAAACCGCTCATCCCACAATCCGAAGTGGAAGAGCCACCACGGGGGGGATTCTGGAGCTGTGTCTCATTCCGATTTTCTGCTGGACGTGAGGAGAGGAAGAGATTGTTATCAGAGTTCATTAAGAGAGCAGACTTCTGGCCACTCCGACAGCGTAGACACGTCTTTGTACAGACAGGAGAGTGGCCAGTGCAGACGTTGCGTGAGGGCATCGACTGAAAGTGATTGTACAGCAGACTCGATAAAGACTGCGGCAGATATGCATACCAGTAAAAAACAAAATGAATGTAAACGTTGCGAACATAACACAGGGAGAGAGTTATGTTCAATAAAACATACAAACATCACACGCACACACACAGGCATTAATTCATATGAGACTAAACAGAGTGCAAGTGATACACCTAAAGCAGGCAGCTTTGAAATACTCACTCATTTGGGCGAAAACCTGTATAGATGTGAACATTGTGATTATAGCTCATCTAAAATACGTAATTTGAAAAGACACATGCGCACTCATTCGGGCGTAAAACCTTATAAGTGTAGGCATTGTGACTACAGGACATCGCAAACATGGAATTTAAAAGTACACATGCGCACTCATACTGGTGAAAAACCGTTTAAATGTGAGCATTGTGAGTACAGCGCGTCTCTGCTATATCATTTGAAATTGCACATGCGCACGCATACTGGTGAAAAACCATATGGGTGTAAGCATTGTGAGTACAGTTCTTAGCAACTAAGTCATTTAAAAACTCACATGCGCACTCATACTGGTGAGAAACCATTTAGATGTGAGCGCTGTGATTTTGGCTCATTTGAAATAAGTAACTTGAAAAGACACATGCGTATTCATACTGGTGAAAAACCACATAGGTGTAGGCTTTGTGAGTACAATGCTTCTGAACTTAATCATTTAAAAATACACATGCGCACTCACACGGGCGAAAAACCATATAAGTGTGAGTATTGTGAGTATAGTGCATCTCAACCATGGAATTTAAAAGTACACAAGCGCACTCATACTGGTGAGAAACCGTATAAGTGCAAGCATTGCGAGTACAGTGCATCAGGACCAGGTCCTTTGAAGATACACACTCGCACTCATACTGGTGAAAAACCATATAAGTGTAAACAATGTGAGTATTGCGCATGTCAACTAAGGCAATTGAAGATACACATGCGCACTCATACAGGTGAAAAACCATATAAATGTGACCAGTGTGAGTACAGTACACCTCGAGCTGGCGATTTAAAGGCACACATTCGCACTCACTCAGATGAGAGACGGTACAAGTGTGGGCAGTGCGAGTACAGTGCGACTCGACAAGTTAGTTTACAATCACACATGCGCACTCACCTAGGAAAAAACACTAATTAGTGTGAGTAGTTTTTAAAGTACATTTTGTCGCGAGTATGTAAAGCAACACATGCTTACACATTAGCATGTACAAGGGAAGTGCAGTGGCAGCCAATTATAAATGCTTGGATTTGTTGTCCGCCCGGGCTGAAGACATCTTAGGATTGGTTTAAAGTTTTACAGAATATTTAAGCTTTATTCGTGGCCATGAAACTGCAGATAATAGAGTAAATGTGAAAACCAACATTTGTGTATTGAGATTTTTTAGTTAAATAAATGTTATCAATGTATCATGAATGCTAACGATTATTCACTTATGCGTGTCCGCCGGCGCATGTGCATGTGGTCCGTCCCCGTGCGAGTATCGACGTGAGCGAGCGCGCCGCGACGCAGCCCCCTCCGTGCTCCGGCTCAACACCGCGACGCCATGACACCGATCATCGGAGCGCACGCAAATGTGAAAATGTTATTATATCGCACCAGTTTGCCGTTTGCGGCTTCGTCCGCGTAGACAGAATTGACCCCTCCGTGTCCGATCCCGCGCCACTAATCCCTATTCCCCGACAATCCCGTTATCGATACCGATTAAGATTGATCAAGGACAAATGAATGCACCAGCAAATTATGCAACCTTGAATGCAAGATGACTTGCATTATCGCGTACAATCTGCTGGTTCACTGGTACACCATGACGGCCATTAATTAAAGTAGACGCTTGCCTGCAACATGCAGCATGCAACCCACCGCTGACCTTCGAATCTGCCTCTCCACTACGAATCTCTATCCAAATGATTGAATATTGATTCCAGAGGATTGACAGATATCGAACACCTAAGCAAGTGTTATTTATTTTTATAATTATCTAATTCCGCCAACTGTTAAATTGTAAATTCTACGTACGTTTCATGCCAACAAGGCACATCCTCAGGAAATAGCAGACAGTCACATCCACCAGGGTGCAAGGAGCGTTAAAACAACCAACACAACCTCGTTAGGCAGGCCGCTGTCATGCAATGGTCAAAGAGTGACGAAAACATTCTTAAGGCAGCCACAGACCACCACCGATAGACATGCTTGTCAAATGTCACAGACTAACCATCACCAACATTACCCAAATTGTTACAGGCAAGCGTCCAATAATGGCTATTTATAAACGTCAATTTGGTCATTGAGCATATTATTATTATCTTTATGTTTTAAAATTTCGAAGGATTCCAAAACATTCAAACGTAACCCCTTCTCACACACATGCAAGACATCGAATTTGTGATCATTATTAAGCTTATGACCGGTTTCTAATAGATGTTTAGCAAAATGGGATCTGTCTGATTTATTATTTCTAAAGGCCGAAATATGTTCTTTGTATCTTTTTTCAAAGCAACGTCCGGTTTGTCCTATATATATGGATTTACAGTTATCACAAGTTAATTTATAAATTCCAGATTTTTTATTGTTGTGTAATTTATCTTTATTGTTACATAAAGTTTTCAAATTATTATTTGTTTTAAAGGTCGTATAAATATTATGTTTTTTTAATAATCTTGAAATTTTCTCTGAAATTGTACCCAAATATGTCAAACTAGCTACATATTTCTTTTGGTGTTTTGATTGTGTTGGATAGATACTTTTCTTTATAATACTTTTTGGTTTTTTATTAATGAGTCCATCAATACATTTCTTACTATATCCGTTTGCCAATGCTATACTGTAAATGGTATTTAATTCTAAAGAGAAATTATGATTATTAAGGGGTATGGTGAATAACCGATGTATCATTGATTTATAAGCCGCCAATTTGTGTTGCCATGGATGACAAGAAGAAATGGGTATTGTAGTATCTGTACGCGTGGGTTTTCTATATATTTTAAACTAATGTCTATTATTTTTTCTAGTTAAGGTCAAATCTAAAAAAATTATAGAATTGTTTGTTTCTTCCTCTAGTTTAAATTGAATTTTGGGGTGTATGCCATTAATATAATTTTGAAACAGATCTAATTCTATTGAATTACCCAGTCAACACATAATAATATTGTCCACATATCTAAAATAATACAGGATATTATTTTAGATGATTACAAAAATTCCGCGGAATTAGATAATTATAAAAATAAATAACAATGCATGCTGCAGGCAAGCGTCTACTGTGGATTTCCGCGAATTAACACCTCACACAATACAATAATAATTAAAGTGTTATTGCTTTGTGGAATAATTGATACCGTAAAAAATCTATGCAATATTCTAAACAACACTGCGATATTTTTTTCTGGTTCATATAGAATGAAATCCTTAATAAATCAAAAATTGAAGAAACTAATAAGTTATTTTTATTATTGTATTTCGCTGCTTTCAATGTAATCGTTAAACCGGCCATAGACAGTGTCGAGTGATAGAGCCTCATCATGTAAGGCCAACTGAAGTACTTTCTTGTTAGTTTAAAATGGCAACGAAAATCATTGCACAGAAAATTCTTTCATGTTAAATTCACGTTCATGTTACACATTTTGTCGCCAGTTTGTTAAAACAAATGGCAGATGAATACAATATACATGATAATGTTGGCAAAGAGTGCCATTTGGAAGTTATACTTTTGGCGCGTTATGAAAAAGCGATGAGAGTGAATTTTCATCGGGGCGACACGCCGGCGCGCCACTAGCTGCTCCGCCGCCCGCGTGCAATACCGATTATGCCGCCCTATGTCTACTTATTCTGAGTTTTGTCAAGAAAAGGATAATTAATGTATTCTCATTACGGTAAGGAAAAAGAAAAACAACTTAACGAAGATAAAAGATTCATTTTAAATAATTAAGTACTTATTATTTTTGTTTACTCATAAACTATATACTTAAATATTTATTTAAGTATATAGTTTGCCGTTCACTATTCGTTTAAATATTTCTTAATTTTATTTTACATATAGTAAACTTTTACAGGTAAGGATAGACGTAAGGACGACCCATGTCAGCGAAGTGAAATATATCAGAATGTATTAAAATCGGTTAATACAAAACGAGAGAACAAGGAATCTCCATCAATGCTGGAGGAAAATCTAGGAAAAAGAAATACCGATACTTTATGAAATAATGGCTAGTAAAATTCATTTAACAGCACCTGTTTACGGCGTCCTCTCTGTTTGACCACCGTACTAAATTGCAAAAATACGTGATGAATCGAACGTGCCCCTCACTTATGAAGGTGTGTGATGACGCCAAATGGTTGAGCGTGTTCCTCAGCTGCAGAACTGAAGACCCGATGTGCAGAACTTATTTGATGCTCTATTCATCCATTTTATCTTCTGTCTTCTTAACGATATCTTGTCCTGTAAACAATTAGCATTTAATTTTTACATTTACATACAGTTATGAAAGAGAGAGGAAGATTAAATAATAATTGTTATTATAATGCCGTAATAACTAAACTATTCAATTTAATAATGAATTATTTGGAGCAATTGCAACAATCTACTTGTATCATTTTCATGTGTTGGTAATTGGTGAAGGAACTTGATCTGTATTAAAAATTTTAAAACATCCAATAATTTAATGAAAATTTTAATAGCACTCTATGTTATTTTTAATTATTTGATCGTCTGTATTTATCTCTAAGAATTCATACAAATATAAGAAATGAAAATTGTTCAAAATCGACTTTTAATACCAACATTCTTATTATGTAATAACAAGTAAATGCTAAGTTTGTGAGGTGTATATACATATATTATGAAAATGGTCTTGTTGAGTATTGTTGTACTACCGCCACGTCGTCGTCAGTTTCAGCTGCTTAATTTCTTGTCTGGCGATGGCCTGGATCGCACCTAGCCGTTCCCAAGCGATAGAGAAACGCTAATACAAAACAGTGCAAAAGAATAGGAAAGAAAAAGGAACATACCGCGGGAGAAGCGGCCTGGTCTCACTCACTGCGGGCGCGCCCTCTTCCCCTCCACGTCCCGGTCCAAAGTCTTGATCGCAGACTTGATAAGATGCCGAAATTACGAAGAGTACACGATGCTGACTCAATGCCCGGGAGCCATCACATGCAATGTGTTACACGTAAAAAATTATATGCGCCGCGGCGTATTAGCGAGCTGTATTGACCGCTAGATGGCGCTTCTTTTAGTTGCGGAGGTGTCGAGGAAAAATTGTGTGGAGGGATATTTTAGTTCGGAATACTATTATGTCGTAACAGGTATTTTTGTATGAGCATCGCATAAAACTACTGAAAATATTACTATGAGACTGACCATTCGACACTCTCGTTTGTACGATATGGGTAGGTATGAACTGCCGGTTTACCAAGGGATATGAGCCTTATGTGAATGGCAGTAAGGGTGCGAATTGTTTGCAATTAGTCGTTTTTCCCACGATCGCGAAATCGCGTTATTGTTCCGCAGTACATATACCCGTGCCGGGCGCCGTCGCCGGGGGCTCCTGTCCCGGGCCGGAGGCTACGGCGACGGCCGCAGTTTTCGGAAAAAAAATTTAATATTATGTTTGATTGATTTAAATTTAAATTGTTAGTTAGATTGTTCAATCTATTATCGTTAATATCCATGGCTAAGCGCAAAGAAGGGACCAAGATTGACTGCTATTGGAATAGCAGAATCAACATCTGACCCGATAATGAAACGAGAATCGACATCAACCACAGAACAACGACTTGGATCAAAGTTGGAAGTGAGAATTGCCGATATTAAAAATGACTGTATTCATTCATTGTCGACATGCAAAAGGAAACAATATTTCTTTTTTTAGAACAAAAAAAAAAACAGCCAAGTCTCAAATTATTGATAGAAGTATGTATAATAATATAACCCCGATTGCTACAAGTCTACAATAAAAATTATTGTAGATAATTTGCATTCCCAAACTTCTATATTGTTTACTATATTTTTATAACAAAAAAAAAATAAGCATAGATAAGATAGATAACTGAAGGAATAAAATGATCCTGTGCGAGTTCTCCTCCTCTATGGTACTACGTAAATTATCAAAATTCTGCAACGCATCCATGAGACCCATCTCAGCAGAGGTTTTACAATGTTCATTTTAATACCACATAAGTCTCGCTCACTTCATAGAAGACAATACTTGTGCAACTTTTCCCCCCGACAGAAAATGCAATATCATGAAGTATTCCGTCGACTACACAATATCAAAATCACAAAATATTTGTAATTTAAAATGTATAATGAGGAGAGATATTTTGTGACAAAAACAAACTCCTACTGTCCTTTCACAAAACACAAAGCGACTGAATGTACTTCTATAAAAAGAACCATTTATAAATTCACAACTTATTTTCTACAAATCAATTTTTCATTCTTGCAATTCAGGCTTTCTTTGATGTGTAGTAGAATAACATACTTCCGTAAACTCACTGCACATTCATACAAAATTTTAGACTGCATTAAAAAAAGTTACGCCAAACCAAAACATTTTACCTCTTTAACATGTAAGGTCATATCGGTTAATGAATAGACGCGGGTGTCCCAAATGCAATTCTCGAGGAGTTATTCGAGTCTCTAAAGTTGTATTCACTTTAACAATCACCGGCATTTAGTTAATTAATACACTCTTGTATTCGAAAAGTGCATTTTAAGCAAACGTTTAGTATTAATGCTAATTAAACGTTGACAAATCTAAATTTATTGATTGTGTGGGTGCTAATGTCTAGATTTAACAGAGATAATTTATAAGTATATATACACATAAGTGTATGTGTGCATGTAAACATAAATTGTTTATGGTCGGCTTAGAGTGTAAAGGCCCTGATCGACGAGCGAGTAAAACCGCGGTTTTAAGACTCGTCGGTAAAGCTCGTCGGTGTATCATTGCAACACCGCGGTTTTACGCACCGACGAGCCTGGCTCGCGGCTCATGTTTGTCTTATTTTTTACTCGGCGTGTCAAACAAAACCGCGCGTCGATCATTGCCGGCGCGCCGAGCCAACAGTTTTCGTTGACAGCGCTAGAGGACGCACGTGCTCCGCGTCACATTTTTATAATGGATCTGCGAACTTGCAGCCACGATTTTATAATAGAATTTATAAATGGCTTCCGAGATCGTTCTTGCTTATGGCAAACTAAATCAAGCGACTATAAGAACAAAGGATATCGACTCGCAGCATATAATAAACTTGTGGAGATTGCGAAAAAAATACGAACCAAACTCGAATATAGCTAGTGTTAAGAAAAAAAATCAGTCATTGCGAGCTTCCCATAGGAAAGAACGAAGCGAGGTAACTGCAAGCATGATAGCTGGTTCCGGAGTTGAAAATTTGTATCAACCAAAGTTATGGTATTTATAAGGAGCTTGAATTTCTCAACGATCCTGTTCAAAGTAAGTAGATACCAAATACTGTTCAATGTTCAACTATTGCACCTAATTATAATTAGAAAACTAGATTGTGTAGAGTCAAATAAATTTAGTATTTCTTTTATTTTACTTGAAAAATATTTTAATCAGCATTATAATAGGAACGTTACAAATAATTTGTTACAATTGTAGTTACATGTAGTTTAATATATGTATAAATCAAACAAATATACAGACTATTAATTTGACAGGTACGGCATCAATATCAACCATTGAAAGTGACGATGATGGCGGTGAAAATCGTAGTCAAGTATCATCACAAGATTCTCTGGACAACGTGAGTGATAAGATGATATATTTATCATTCCTTCCTGCCACGATACAGCCCCAGTTGTATTGCAGTATTTCACAAAATCTTCCCTAACTTTTTTGGCAATATTGTCTGAATTTCCAGTACGAGTCGTTTGTAAGGGCGTCAAAATACCATTTGTCCTCAGACCTGTATGCATTGTACCAGCAATTTGATTTTCTGTGTCACTGTCACATGGAGAGATATACTCTTTTCTGGATTTGCAACTTAAAAAATTATGCAAGGTACAACAAGCTAATACCACAAAATTTATGTCTTCAATTGATTTGAAGTCTATAGCTGAGTGAAATATTTGGAATCTTGCTGACAAAATATCGAACGCATTTTCTACTACCCTCCGGGCTCTGCACATTCGATAGTTATAGATTCTCTTTTCATGATTATGTAATTCTCGTTGTTGATATGGTTTCAAAAAATCTGGTCTTAAGGTAAAAGCTTCATCACCAAGGTACACGAATGGTAAGGGATCTGAATCCGGTGTTGGTTTTTCTGGTGGTGGTATATTTAAAGTACCTTCATCCAAACGCTTATAAAATTTTGTTTTTTTTTAAAACTCCTCCATCGGAAATGCGGCCGTTCGTGCCCACATCAACATATATAAATTGGTAATCAGCATTGACAACTGCCATAAGAACAATACTATGGAAACCTTTGTAATTAAAAAAATGAGATCCTGCGCCAGGAGGTGGAATTATTTTGACATGTTTGCCATCTACTGCACCAAGACAATTAGGGAACCGCCACTTGTTTTTAAATTGTTCAGCTGTCATTTTCATCTCTTCTATATTATCAGGAAACTGAAACAAGAAAAAGAAAAATAACTAATATCATATGTTTAATTGCAGATATCCAGTCCACCCCATCGGTTAATTCTGCGCTTCAACTGCCATCTCAAACTCCATCACCATCTTCTACACCTGAACTTCCATCATTTCCACGAAAACGAAAGACGACACTTCCAATCAGATGTTTTGTTTAATTACACAACGACTCAGTCAACAAAGGATGACTTTGATATTTTGGCAGAAACGTGGCTAGTAAATTGAGGACAATGACTATTGAGCAAAAAATATTTGCTGAGAACTCATCAATGATGTGATTTTTAATGGACAAATGGAACTGCTTTCTATTAATTCAGTAATTAATGTGCGATCTGAAAATTTACATAACACTAATGATAATTTTAACAATCAACCATTTTATAAGCCTGGTCCTGTACCAGTACCAGATCATCAGTTATACATCCACAGCTACAACACGACCACAATATCATGTTCTGACAGCGACAGATGATCAACAGATTAATACGCCTGCGCCAGAAAACTTTACGTCCACAACTCAACCACAATTTCTAGTTCTGACTGCAGATGATCAACAGTTTAACCCAGAAGACTCGAATAGTTTGACGTATTATGTTTCTAATTTTCTAAAATAATAAGTACAAATAAATATCTTACCTTCATATATTCGTTTTAATGCACTGTAAATAGCTCTGCATGTCTCTGGAATAATTCTTCCCAACGTCTGCCTGGATACCAAAGTAGTATACTGCGGACTGCTTTGGGTTTACCTCTGCCAGGTATCTGATTGTAGTACGTAAACGTTCATGAGGAGAAATAGCGTCTCGCGTTATGGTGTTTTGTTTTGTGTTATAGGTGTCACTAAGACAACAATTCGTTGTATGATTCCTCAGACATTCTCAGATAATTTCTGTAATCCAGTGGTTCTGCCGACAATTTTTGAATTAAAAGGGTATGCGACAATTCTTGCCTCTTTTCTATCCAACTTTTAACCCAAACTCTAGGGCGTTTTCGTTTTTTTTTCATGATTTCGTGGTATGCTATAGCGAGATAACACAAAGCTTCAGACTCCGAACAAGACGTGTTAACTCAGTTGTCGTTCAGACACGACTGTTTTGCTCGCTAGTCTATCAGCACCAATGAGCCGCGAGTAAAACCGCAGTATAGGCTCGTACGTCGATCACCAACAGCATATTATGTAAATTATCAGGAGACAAAAACCTTTTAAAAATTTAGGCAAAAGCTTTTACATTTCTAAAGATTTATTTGTATTCCATACAATATGAAATCAAAGAAATGCTATTTAATTCGGTATATATTTTATTTATAACCACTTTTGTGACTTAGCAGATTTTGTAATCAATACAATTTTTCTAAAGATCTTAGCAGGTTTTCGTAAACAAAATTTTATTTTCCTTAAATTGTAAATATTATAAAAGTATTAATAACAATTATAAAACGGAGGAATGAATACTGTCGGCTTCTGTGTATGCCCAACTTCTAAAAATTTTGTTCTATAATAATATTGTTGTTCATAGTTGTACATAACAATGCATTAGACATTACACAGTTCCTATTTTGATAGGTACAAACAACTATAAAATTATTTTATTTGGGTTCATTGAATCATTTTGTATATTTTTTTTTTCAATTAAGCTAACCCAAGCACTTGCAAACTCTTCAGAATTCAAGTCTCCTTCGGTTTCATTCCATATATAACAATAGCCAACTTTGTTGTTTAAATTAAAAATTACCTATTAGTCGACATAAAAAATAATTGATATAAAAATACAAACACCTACCTTTGCAGTTTTATACGTCTCAACTTACATGTACACTATTATCACAGAAAACAGTAATTGTTTGTAGCAACGCATACGCCAGTATCAAAAACTCGTTACAAAACGGCGGTTTCAATGGAGTTGGCCGCGGACTTTTGGAATGATGCATTTGACAGGTTTACTCATCACGCGTTTTTGATCATCTCAAACGAAAACTGCCAGTGGCTGTTTTTCTCGATTGTGTAGTTTTTTTAACACTTTCGAATGGTATGAAAAACGTCGCAACGACCGAAAATGGACTTAGCAGGTTTACACTCTGAGCCGACGATAGTGAAATCGTTTGCAATGCTTTTAGTCTATTTCTTGAATTTCATACATACAACATTTCGTTTACATAGTCACATAACGCGTAACACCCAGCGAGCGCACGAGTGAACCCTGGTTACATAATAGTAGTCCGATACGATATTAATTCGTACTTTTCGACAATATGAAAACCACTGGTGTAACACCAAATAAGCAAATTACATAATAAAATACAATATAAAAATGGGTGCGTGTACTTATGTACGCGCGTGAGAAGTTATACTTCTTTGGCATCATTAAAAAGTAGTTTTTAATTGCATATATAATTAATTACAATAAAATAATCGAAGGATTGGAAAAGGATAATCAACAAAGTTCAGTTTAAATTTGAAAAATTAAATAAATAAATATTTATTTTCTTACATTAAGTCTAACATAAATTGTCTTATTATTCGAATTGTATTTTTAATTAAACGATGTCCACTTCCATAGTATCTTCCGGTAATGTCTGAATCGGAACTTCAGTTGTCAGTGGCTTATGATAACTAAAATATGATACGAAAAGTTTTGTATTAACAGCGTCGAGATATCGTACAAATACAGCATCTATGGTAGTGCCATGTCGTGTTGTCGAAATCAGAGGATTGTTATTCATGGCTAAATTCAAGTCATTTTGGAGGAAATCAATAAGTGGACGAGCATCTTCACGGGAAAAATTGACGTTGAAGTCTCCACTAAAAAATTATCGGTAACTTGTCTTCTCCTCTACCAAGATATTCTCCTCCAGCTGTGGTATATGGCCATAATATTCTTTTCAGGAAATGAATGATGTCGTCCATTTTTTTGATTTGGAGTAATGTAAATTACCATCAATACAATTTTGTTGCCATCTTCCATTTTGCATTCAGCTGCACAAAACTCACCAACTGATGTCACTGTTGAGCTTGCCAATTCCGCCTGTCTTACAGTCATATCAATGTTTGGAGTAATGATATTGATAGTGTCGTGCATATTCTGATAAATCGCAACTCCTCCAGCTCGAACATTTGACCGCTTATATTGTATTATGCAATTGAAATTTGGTATACTAATCGACTCTTCATTGGCTAACCAAGTTTCATTTAAAAGTAAAACATTCGATTTTTGCATAATTGGATCAATGAGATCAATGGGATGAGCACGGAGACTTTGACAGTTAAAAGTATACATTGCCAACCCTCTCCTTTGATTAATAAAATCTAACAGATCATTGGTGGTAGTTTGTAAACGATTAAGCGAGAGTCTACGGAATTCTTCTTGAAGACTATTTATAGCTGTGGACGCTCTTCGGCCATGATAGAAAGTTTATCATTGTCTTTTGTTGTAATGTACCAACCTTGAAGACCAGTCACCCGCGTCAATGCAACATACACTAATGACAGTTGATGTGTTTTATCATATTCATAAACAATTTCAGCGTACTTCCCTGAGATTTATGAATCGTAGTTTCGCAAGCGCAAACTAAAGGTAGATGCGATCGTTTAACATTTATCGTTTTGTTGTTATTATGTGGAATAGTTGCAGATCTTCTTCCTATCGGTACAGCAATTGTACTGATTTGATGAGAAGCTACGTGTCCAGCGACTTTTTTCTTTATTTTTTGACCAATTTTTTGTGAGTCTGGGAAATCAAGCCATACAACATTCACATCTCCTTCATCATTAAATTCAAGATGAACTAATTTTCCAACAGCTCCATTTGCTAAGCCATCTGACACATCGATGTTTGTTGTAATCATATAAAAAACATTCGGCACAAATACGGTTTCATAAGGCAACCCTCCAGTATCAATGAGCGCTATTTTATATAATTTTTGACGTACAAAAGCTGTTTGTTCTGCAGAAGTACAACCAACAAATACGTCTTTAGCAATTGAAGTAGTTTTATTCGGAGCAGCACTTAAAATTCGGTTATTATATCTTGTGACAGCCTCGTTTGTATTAAATAATCTGATTCCATGTGGACATTCTACTTCGGCCTCTGGAGTTGTTACAAATCGCGATTCCAATAAAATTAATTCGCGATCGTTGAGTAGTTGACCATTCCCAATTTTTGTCAATATTGAAGAAAACTCTTGGTTTGCCTGCCGCATAACTTGATCTAACTCATAAAATTTGAATCCACGCCATAAAATAGGTCCAACAATTTTCTGCTTCTGCTGTTTGTAAATTGGAGTAGCTCGTACTGGTGGTAACTGGCGTAGATCTCCAATCAAAATAACATCTAAACCACCAAAATTAGTTTTGAAATCTCCAGTAATCTGTTTCAATCTAGAGTCAATCTGAAGAAGTAATTCAGCACCAATCATACTTATTTCATCAATGATTAACACTTTGACGTATTTGAATAGTGCTCTATATTGATGTGCTACTTCAGTGGTTAGTGGAAGTAATTTCGACAAAGATATTTTTAGGGCAGTATGGCAATGGCAACAGCAGCTTTGCCTGTTGAAGCACAGGCGATGTACGAGTTACAGCATCCATCATTATCATTATATCGATTATAAATTTCCATGATAAGTTTTATGACGAAAGTCTTACCACATCCAGCTGGACCCGTAAAAAATATTTGGAATGGACTACGGTTTGGAGTTAATAGATTTGAAATGACATGTAGCAAGAGCTCTCTTTGCTTATCATTTGCCATTCTCATCAATTCGTAAAACTCTAAATTTGGCATTAAATTTTCTCGTTTTTTAGCGATAGGTCCATGTTTATTAAGTACAGCTAGACGAAGATCACTATTCATATCGGAAAGAGGATTGTTATATAAATTTTGAAACGGATTTGGTTCAGATGCGATGTTAGCAACATCTTCTACTTCAGTTTCATCATTGAAACCATCTTCACGGCATAAATTTCGAGCAATTTCTATTACTTTCTGGATATCCAAATTAGATTCAAATTCTTTTCGATTATTTAAAATTTCATTTTCATTTCTATTATATATATGAATAAACTTCATTTCTGCGAGTATTTCCGCATCTTCATTTCGGAAAGGAATATGTAACGTAACCATTTCACGTTTATATTCATTAAGATCCTGTCCCATATCAAAGTTCCGGTATCAGATAACGCGTGGCGCTTTTCTTTTTTTTGTAAGTACCATCTGCTTTAACGGTGTAATTAGCAACAAACTGGGCAAGAGTAATATTTTCCAAATCTTCGTGTCGGCGTTCATATTTGTCAAACCAATTTTCTTTCCAAATATTAGTTGAATCTTCTCCTACGCCTATCGCGTCTAATTCTTTTTGTGTTTTTCTTATACGTTGACGATCACATGGCCACATAGTGGGAATAGAGGTGACAACAGTAGAACACTTTGACATCGGTTCTCGCAAGAGATACCAAGCCGCTTCTTGGCTTGTTATCTCAGCACTATTGAGCATATTTACACCTATTTTCCTTGTAATTTCAACGACATCAAACTCTGGATATTCATTCATAGTTTCAATAATCAATCGCTGAAGATGACTAATGCCTCTGTTAGTTTTATTGACATATTCTGCGACATAACTAGCACATGAATATTCTTCGGCAATGAACTGGATATCCATATTGGACTTAACAATATTAAATATAAAGGGGTTAAACGGATTATGCCATTTTTCACATGGTTGACACTTGACAAAAACTCGGGGTCTCTTAATTCCAGCTCGCAGTATATTGTGATAATCATCATCTGAATTAATTTTGTTACTCTGATAAAAAGAATCAATATCATGATAATCATTATTTTCCAAATTAATCCGGATATCTTTGTAACGTTTAGCATAATTCTTGAAACCAGGCTCCTCTTTTTGCATAGGTAATAAAATTGTAGTAGATCGGCAAGGCATAAAAGGTGCTTCAAATCTGCAATGCTGAGGTTGATTTGCCACTATTTTTTTAAAGCATGTGAATGTATGTTTATGTCTTTGTAATTTAATGTTATCTGAAGCTTCTCGAGATGAAACAGATATCAAGTAATCAATTAATGCGATAGAATCCAACCTATTTTTATCAAGTGCATCCATGGGAGCATTAGCTAACCACAATGATATATGTGCATGTGGACTACCACGATGCTGGAACTCAATACGTTTAAAATAATGAATAACATAATATTTCCCAAACGGACTGAATTTTGGTGATTGTAAAAGATTCATTAATACATTGACCAATTTGTTAAAATATATAGCACAAGTAACTGCATCCTCATTGACAAGAGTTGTTTTTTTTCAAGATAATGGAGAAGCTCGGCCATTTCTTCTGAAATAGTTTCACCGTTGTGTTTGAATTTGTAGAGCATTTGGAGCAGATCGCTCCATCCAATTTCATTGGCACTGACAGTAAGAAATATAGTCGGTTTTCCAAACTGTCTGATCATAGCAAAAAGATCTTTTTTGCGATCCATTTAATACCATGTTGAATTTGGAATTGCTCTTAGAAACGCAAGATTGGTTTCAATACAATTATGAATGTACTGATCATCTTCTATTTGTTTCCGAGTAATTTTGGTATCTTTACCAACGTGTTTGAATGCAACTGTGAGGGAATCACGAACTCGCATCCTCATAATCTTCATCGCCATATATAATAAATGATACGGTGTAACTGCACGACGATCAGATCGTCTTAGTTCACTAGAAGCCATCATGAAAGGGGTTACTTTAACACCCTCCTTAAAATTACGGAACTGACCCAAGTAAATTGCGGGCAAAGAAAGTTCCTCTGCATGTTCATCAAATAATAAACTTTCAGGTACATTGTTTTCACCCGGTGCAATACGTAAGTATTGTTCTTCATTCACAATAATGTCTGCTGTTGAGCCGTAAAACTTTCTTCTATAGGAATATGTTCACTGAAATCATCTTGCTGAATTTCATCGTGAATTTGATTATCATTAAAGAATGACTCGTCAACTTTAATATCGTACATAGTATACAATGGTGACGGAATTAAAAATCGTAGCCAACTTTTAACAGTACGCTTATTAACAATACTTTTGTAAGTAGCTAGATCGATGAATTTCCTTACGTTTGATATGTACATTTATACCATAATCGTCATCAACATTTCGGGAAGTGATTTAATCATATTACTAACTGAAACAGGAACATTAATTATTTGACCAAAAATACCGTACTGACCATTAACATGCCTCAATCTTCTGATCTGCATGAAAGGAATACGAGGTGAAATTAGTCTTTCAGAAACAAGATCTAAAGGTGGTAGATGTTGAGGTACGTCTGGATATTTAAAACCATTGAATGTGGACATTAAAGGAATATTCTTCTTGTTTAACGCTTGCATGTGTTGCAAAGCTCCGTATTTTCGCTGGTATATTGGGTATAATTTTGTTAGAATTTCCTTATGTTCAGGAGACGGACTTTTCAAATCATCTCGAAACCACAACCTATCACATACTGAACATGGATATCCAAAAGAATTGTCTAGAAACTTTATTTTAAATTCCTGATGAGCTCTTTTTAATCGTCGAAAATTACTATACGGCAAAGAAGTATCTACGTCTACATCAATTTGTTCATCAATGGGAGTATTAATAAACTGTTCCGGAGAATTGGAATGAATGGCTTGTCCGTCTGGTGGAGGTAATTCCTGATCCATGATTATGTCTTGATTTAATAAATCACACTCCTGATCGCGTACAATGTCTTGAGTGGATAAAATATGTATATTCGGAGCATCAGCTGATTGCTTATTAGTTTCTTGGGCTTGAAGCAGTCGGTTTTGCTCCATGTCTGTTAATAAAAAGTTTTCTGCTGTACTGTGATTATACAGCACAGGAGAATTAGCCATATGCACCTCAGCTTGTACAATTATAGAGTTGCGATTGTCGTGTGTTGAAGTAGATAAAAATGAATCACGTAAATTATCACCATCATGATCAGCAATACCAGTACTGGACACCGTTGAGACATCTGGACGATTTGTACTAGCACTGGTGGTAGCTAACTGAAATGATGGTTCAAAAGTCCTTATTCGTGAATTTGAAGTTGACGGGATAGATGAAATGTCATTCACGGATGATTCGTTTGCTTGTGAAAGCATTATTTTTCGCAGCCTATAAGCACGAGTACGTTCTGCTCCTGTTTTTTTTATTGGTTTTTCTACGGAAAAGCCTTGTCGAATTTTTTCAGCTTCTTTGGCAGCTTTTTTTCGATTGTAATAGTTTTTAAAATGTTTCGCATTTGTTTTACCCATCTTGAAAACTAGAACAGAAATTGAATAGTACCATTAATAGTCATCAAATTTAAACTAAAAGAATCTTAGATTGATCTTAGATATCAATAATTAATATTAAAAATTGAAAATTAATATATTTATATAATAATATATTTGATATATATATTTCAAATATATATATTAAATATAAATTTATAATATATATATATATATATATATATATATATATATATATATATAATTAAAAACAAAATTTAGAGAATAATAAATATATAAGACATAATTTGTACTAAATATTATAAGATTCTTAATTTTAAATGTTTATTATTGATTATTTAATATTTTAAAAATAAATTTAATAATAAATTCAAAAATTGAATTTAAGGTTGGTCATTTTTTAAATATTTTTATTGATTTCTTAATTAAATATTCACTTTTCATTTTTATCAAAAAGTTTTCATTAAATTTATTTAGTAATTTTTATAAATATTTATTATTTATTCAATTTAATAGCAAATATTAAAAATTAATATTGTAATTTGATATTCAATTTTAATTTTTATCACATACTTTTTATTAAATGTTTTATTAAATTTATTTCTTTATTTTGTAAATATTAAATAACCAATAATAAGTATTTAACATTAATAATTTAATAATATTTAGTGTTAATTATATTAAATAAAAGTATTTTAATTTATATCAATAAATAATACATACGGATAGTTAACCTCAATTATATTGGAGCACTTGAAAAAGTATATAAGCACAATTTTTTTCACTAATATTCACAAATAGTAAGTAATATCAATCAAAATATTCAATTTAAATCACTACTGAATATAATTTATTAGCACATATATAATTCGCACTTGTATGAAACTAAAACACGTGTTGTGAATGTATAAACTAGAAACATGTTTATAAATATTATAAATATGAAAACAGTGATCAGAGGTGACGAGCGTACCAACATGCGCGACTAATATCGAGGTTCAATTTCTATTTTGTTGGTAGCTTTTTTTTCGAGACTTAATGAGCGGTTAAGCAGACAGCTTCATACTGTTAATTTTGTGTCACAGATGCGCGCGCATCTTAAAATTTCACTCTCATCATTTTTTCATAACGCGCCGAAAGTATAACTTCAAAACTCGATAGGGTTGCGTCGTTTAATTACAGGTTCTATGGCCACCTTCCAGCTCCATCATCAGACGCTGATTACCATATAGTATCAAAGTACTCGTCAATACGAATCAAACGAGCCCAAACTCGATGGGGTTGCGTCGTTTAATTACGGAGTTCCTATGGCCACCTTCTAGCTCCATCATCAGACGCTGATTACCATATAGTATCAAAGTACTCGTCAAGACGAATCAAACGAGCCCAAACTCGATGGGGTTGCGTCGTTTAATTACGGAGTTCCTATGGCCACCTTCTAGCTCCATCATCAGACGCTGTTACCATATAGTATCAAAGTACTCGTCAAGAGGAATCAAACGAGCCCAAACTCGATGGGGTTGCGTCGTTTAATTACGGAGTTCCTATGGCCACCTTCAGCTCCATCATCAGACGCTGATTACCATATAGTATCAAAGTACTCGTCAAGAGGAATCAAACGAGCCCAAACTCGATGGGGTTGCGTCGTTTAATTACGGAGTTCCTATGGCCACCTTCCAGCTCCATCATCAGACGCTGATTACCATATAGTATCAAAGTACTCGTCAAGAGAATCAAACGAGCCCAAACTCGATGGGGTTGCGTCGTTTAATTACGGAGTTCCTATGGCCACCTTCTGCTCCATCATCAGACGCTGATTACCATATAGTATCAAAGTACTCGTCAAGAGGAATCAAACGAGCCCAAACTCGATGGGGTTGCGTCGTTTAATTACGGAGTTCCTATGGCCACCTTCCAGCTCCATCATCAGACGCTGATTACCATATAGTATCAAAGTACTCGTCAAGAGAATCAAACGAGCCCAAACTCGATGGGGTTGCGTCGTTTAATTACGGAGTTCCTATGGCCACCTTCAGCTCCATCATCAGACCTTGATTACCATATAGTATCAAAGTACTCGTCAAGAGAGAATCAAACGAGCCCAAACTCGATGGGGTTGCGTCGTTTAATTACGGAGTTCCTATGGCCACCTTCCAGCTCCATCATCAGACCCTGGTTACCATATAGTATCAAAGTACTCGTCAAGAGGAATCAAACGAGCCCAAACTCGATGGGGTTGCGTCGTTTAATTACGGAGTTCCTATGGCCACCTTCCAGCTCCATCATCAGACGCTGATTACCATATAGTATCAAAGTACTCGTCAAGAGGAATCAAACGAGCCCAAACTCGATGGGGTTGCGTCGTTTAATTACGGAGTTCCTATGGCCACCTTCCAGCTCCATCATCAGACGCTGATTACCATATAGTATCAAAGTACTCGTCAAGAGAATCAAACGAGCCCAAACTCGATGGGGTTGCGTCGTTTAATTACGGAGTTCCTATGGCCACCTTCCAGCTCCATCATCAGACGCTGTTACCATATAGTATCAAAGTACTCGTCAAGAGGAATCAAACGAGCCCAAACTCGATGGGGTTGCGTCGTTTAATTACGGAGTTCCTATGGCCACCTTCCAGCTCCATCATCAGACGCTGATTACCATATAGTATCAAAGTACTCGTCAAGAGGAATCAAACGAGCCCAAACTCGATGGGGTTGCGTCGTTTAATTACGGAGTTCCTATGGCCACCTTCAGCTCCATCATCAGACGCTGATTACCATAGAGTATCAAAGTACTCGCCAACACAGTCAATAAAGTTCAGTTTAAATTTTAAAAATTAAAAATTTTTTTTATTTTCTTATATTAAATGTACATAAATTCTCTCATTATTCGAAATTCGAATTCTAAGCGGGCAGCTTCAATCTGTTAATAATTTTGTGTCACACAT
>BGZK01002223.1:0-70948 GCA_005406025.1 Eumeta japonica | reverse complement strand
GGTACTTTGATACTATATGGTAACAGCGTCTGATGATGGAGCTGAAGGTGGCCATAGGAACTCCGTAATTAAACGACGCAACCCCATCGAGTTTGGGCTCGTTTGATTCTCTTGACGAGTACTTTGATACTATATGGTAAAGCGTCTGATGATGGAGCCAGAAGGTGGCCATAGGAACTCCGTAATTAAACGACGCAACCCCATCGAGTTTGGGCTCGTTTGATTCCTCTTGACGAGTACTTTGATACTATATGGTAATCAGCGTCTGATGATGGAGCTAGAAGGTGGCCATAGGAACTCCGTAATTAAACGACGCAACCCCATCGAGTTTGGGCTCGTTTGATTCGTCTTGACGAGTACTTTGATACTATATGGTAACCAGGGTCTGATGATGGAGCTGGAAGGTGGCCATAGGAACTCCGTAATTAAACGACGCAACCCCATCGAGTTTGGGCTCGTTTGATTTCTCTGACGAGTACTTTGATACTATATGGTAATCAGGTCTGATGATGGAGCTGGAAGGTGGCCATAGGAACTCCGTAATTAAACGACGCAACCCCATCGAGTTTGGGCTCGTTTGATTCGTCTTGACGAGTACTTTGATACTATATGGTAATCAGCGTCTGATGATGGAGCTGAAGGTGGCCATAGGAACTCCGTAATTAAACGACGCAACCCCATCGAGTTTGGGCTCGTTTGATTCCTTTGACGAGTACTTTGATACTATATGGTAATCAGCGTCTGATGATGGAGCTAGAAGGTGGCCATAGGAACTCCGTAATTAAACGACGCAACCCCATCGAGTTTGGGCTCGTTTGATTCGTCTTGACGAGTACTTTGATACTATATGGTAATCAGCGTCTGATGATGGAGCTGGAAGGTGGCCATAGGAACTCCGTAATTAAACGACGCAACGCCATCGAGTTTGGGCTCGTTTTTAATGATGCCAAAGAAGTATAACTTCTCAAGCGCGTACTTATGTACACGCACCCAATTTTTTGTACCATTTTCGAGGAGCAAACGAGCATGCGAACGATCAAAGGGTAGGTGGTCACCTCCGCCCACGGATATTCAAAACCCCAGAGCAGTCGCTGGAATAGGATATCTGATGTACGGAGAAGTGTGGTGGCAGAGGAGGAAGTGAGAAGTGGAAATAATCACATTTCTTTTAGTCCTAGCGACTGTAAGCCGTCAATGCATTTGAAGAATGTCCCTAAAAAGCACAGCCTGTATGCGCGGATCGAATTTCAGGAACAGACAACTAAAAATGTCCCTTTTTGAATAAATTGTTCTGTTTAAAATTTTCTCGAATCAGAATGAAAACTCGCACCATAAGCGCGGCAAGAAAATGCTTAAACATTTTAATGTTTTGTAATTCTAAAATCAATCAAACTGAGTCGCCTTTTTTACTCTATGTAGAATTGAAAATTAAATAAATCATATTTTTATTTTGATTTAAGTACTTATACGCATTTAAAACAACACTATTCTAAATCTATCGAAACCGACGCAAGGTGATTACTTGTGTTCTTACCTGTGATATAATTGACCGTGAAATAGAGAAAGTTTGAAAGCAATATCCAGTAGACGACGTTGGCCCCCAGCAGCACCAGCAGGCTGAAGGCGTGCGCCAGCAGCTCCGCCCAGCGGCCGAGCAGTACGCGGCACAGCGCCGGCACCTCGCAGCGCGCTCCTCCTGAACAAACCGAATGGATCGAAGTTGCTTTCTGTTATTTTTTTTTTTACTTTAAATACTCCAGTTTGCAATAATACATCTGTGCACTATATAAAATTGATTTTTATATACATGCTATCCTAAACTCCATCATCGTTTCATAGATCATCGCCAGACTTGGTAAGTCTAAGTGTTTTTTCATGGAGGAGATTTTTGGAAATCTATATTAACATGTGTTTCCTTCGACTCTGCCCGCGTTTTGTACAAGGTACTGAATCAAACTACTTGCACCGATTCTAAAATTTTTTCACTCATAGAAAAGTACAGTATTCCCGAATAATCTATACATATATAATGAAAATAAGTTGTCTCTGTTCGCCAATCACGTAAAAACTACTAAACGTATAGACATGGGACTGGGACCATTCGATGCGGGATGATTTGTAGATGGTTCTAGGCTACTCATTTTTCGAATTCCATAAATCCTTCGCCATTTTATTTATAAATAAAAATTACCCAGCGAAGTGGGCGGGACAGTTAGTATAGTATATATTTTATTTTCATACTAGCATTAACCCAGCTTCATATAACCTTGATCGGTGGCAGTATCGAATTTGAAAGCGGGACGAGAAGTATAATCGAGAACCGAGACTGGGATCAAATTTGAGAATGAAACTGGGGTCAAACTTGAGTATGAAACGGGGACTAGAATTAAGCGAGTAATCGGCTTCGAGAGCATAAACAGTGTCGAGAACAAAATTGAAAACGGGCACGAAATTGTAATTGACAGCATATCGATCAATACAAGTGATGAAATAATAACTCCTATGTCCCCGCTAAGGAAATCGAGGACGGAAAGCTAATCATACGATAATGTAAAATAATAACCGATGGAGAAGCAACCAATTATTATAGAGCGTTAGTTTTTACTCGCGGTTTCGCCCGTAATCTGGACATAAATATCTTCAATGTCGACGTATTATACTTCAGTAATGGGATGAGAGTTACAACAGCCTGACTTGTTCTTACGTATATAAAATTATGAACATATGATTATAATTACCGTGCTTATTTTTGACTGTGAGCAGCAGGTAAGCGGTGAATAGACAGAGGGCGCCCATGGCGGCCGTCAACAGCAAGGCGCTGACCAGGCCGGCGCGCCCCACGCCCCACGCCATGGCCAGCAGCGAGGAACCCAGCATGGTGTTCCATACTGAAAAACTGAAACAACAAACAAGAGAAATAACATCACACAAAGGTCATCATGGCAATCGAAGAGGTTGTCCAATTGACGCTTGCATTTCGACCAAAGTCAAATGAAAAAGCAATGAATATTCCTGACATCTGAGTATAGTTCTAAATTTGTAGATCTTGTGTCAAGTATTCGTAAATATCTATAAATCTAAATAGAAGAAAAATGCAGACATTCTGTATCAGATGCGCGAGTGTGTTGCGCGGAAATGTAACATAACGATCTAATTTGCGTAACGGTGTCCGGCTGTATATGAACATTCTAATAACGAAAAACAATTATTACATACATTTAGCTGCTTAAAAAATATCCTTAAAAAACTTACATGGTCACGACGGAGCTCTGTTTCTTTTTCTGTGGGTTGTGCGAGCGCTCCCTTTTGTAGAAATCCAATATTTCAGCAGATTTAAAATCCGCTGGACCCTTGAAAACAAATGATTACCATCAAAATAGAGGAAATTTTCGACTACAGACAATCAATCTGATCTTTTCTATTAGATATTTCTGAATATAAAAAAGGTTAGGAATTAAAATTAGTGAAATCGCGGCTTATTTTAAACAGTTAAGTTTTTTGGAACTACAATTTTAATTACGAATTCTCATATCAAATTACTGTGTTAGATAAAACCGTTACGCAACAGAAATCTAAATGTTTGTGTTCAAACCCTAAATATTTTGATTGTTCGTTATAATGAAAACGGTAAACTACATTGTTATATAGGAAAATTTTTGTTATGCCTTTGTATATTGTTGCCTAATGTTTGTTGACCCTTTAGAACACTCCTAAAACTTCCTGTTATAACATTTATCGATGTATTTTGAGATCCTCAAGTCAAAAATGTAGTTGTCTCAAAGCTCAGAACTTTAAAAGTTATTTTGAAAAAGATATTCTCAAAAGAAAGAACCGATCTTGATGCAAGTTGCAACAACCGACGTTGCGCTCTAAGCAGAAGAGCTAGTTGAGATTTTGCAATTTATCGGTAGAACAGTTAAAAAAATATTTTAAAAAATATTTTTTGAAAATTTCTTATACACATACAGACATCACATGGAAAGTGATCAAAATAGATTCGTAGGACCCTAAAACGTCAAGATTTGATGATAACGCTGTTTTTTAACAGAACTGAAACCAGTAACTTTTCTTTTTAATAAAATTTTTGAATTTTTGTAGGAAGTTAAAAAACGCTATTTTTCAATATTACAACTACGGTATCTTTTGGACAGGTTATTAAATTCTGATCTACTTTTACAGCATTCGACGTCATTTTCTAAACATGAAAAGATGACTTAGCATCAAACATCAAGAATTTTACATGTTATTTAAAAAAAAAAACTTTTATTTTAATATTTCGTTGACAACATTTCTCGAATGTGTCAATCTATTTTGATGCATTTTACGACAATCGACGTTGTTTATTAGAAAAAGAGCTGGTTAAATTTTTACCTTATGGGTTGAGCTGTTTAAAAAATATTGTAAAAAAACACTTTTTGAAAAATTTTTCGCTTACAATATCTTTTAAACAAATCAACTGATTTTGATGTACTTAACAACGATCGATGTTATTTTTTAAGGAGAATAATTGAATAAATTCTGGAATTTATTTGTAGACAGTTTATAAAATACTGCAAAAAAAAAATTTCTAAAAATTTTTGTCTCTTGAACAAATCAATTGATTTTTATGCAGTTTTCGGCAATCGATGTAACTTTTTAGAGAAAAATTTAATTACTTTTAACTATAAATTGGTAGAGTACTCTTAAAGTTACGCCAAAAAACATTTTTCTGAAAACTTTAATTTAGAGATTCCTCAAAATCGACCGGGCGAAATTAGTTCGACGTTTTAGGAAGTCTAAGTTGAGTAGGACACTAAAACGTCAAGATCTGGTGAAAACTCGACTTTCGAAAATCGGACTTTAAGCAGCAACTTCCAAATTTTATAAAATAATTTACAATTTTCATAGAGAGAAGTAAAAAAAATAATAAACAAGGGAAAATTTAAATTTTTGAAGTTACTCTCTCAACTACAAAATTGCAATGTAATTTGCTTTTAAAAAATATTAATACTTTTCTTTCACATTCTATCGACATATTATTCAATTCGGTTTTTTTTTTCTTATATAATAATAAGCGTGTTTGCGTGCATGTCCGAAGCCGACAGTCAACTGACCACCGTGCACAAGGTGGTAATGTTGTCCAGAATCGTAGGTGAAGTCAATAACGCGTACTCTGTTTATGGTGTTTTGACATTTCACAACCGACCAGAACTTTGCCTTGAGCAAAAAGCCTGTTCCATTTCGCCGTCAACGGTACAGGCGTTTATTTACGGAAAAAGGGCTGCCAATCCCACAGCTATTTAATTTTTGGATACCGATAGCGGTTTATGTTTCTGTCGCGGTATCGATTCTTATCCCCATAGACGTTTATACATTTATCCATGAAAGAATATGGAATATGTATAAATTCCCATATATGAATGAATGGTGCCTTTGTTAAACCGCGCTGCTCTCGGCCGAGTTTGCCCTGAGAATACGATAATTACTCACGAGTAAAATTGCTTATATTAATTTCTAGCAATACATATTTAAATACATAATTTGACACGTACAGAGACATCTACATATAATGCAATGTCGCGTGGTGCCGTTCGTTGCTGAGAATCAGTAATGTAACAACGATGTTATCATCTCAAAATGCTACGAAATGGCACTAAATAAAGCAGCGTTTAGATTTTTTTCTTCATCTAAATTTTTTCGGAGAACTACCTATTGAGAAATAATACTTCATCGACATAAAAATCGTACATACATCAAAACTGTAATATATATATACACAATTACTCGAATTATTAGTTATTTAACATATTTCTGTAATAATTCACAGCGATACGTATAAATACAGTACTAAATTACATTTCACTTTAATAATACATGAAAACACTACCGAAATATGATAATATATATTATATATTAAATACATGTCCAAGGAAAATGAAAAAGTATAACAATTAATTGTGTTACATAATTTGTTATAGACTATCTCTTATTGACAACTCAATAAAATCTAACAAAACTTTACAAATTGTTGAACTGTCGCTTATCTTAATTGCATGTCACTGGTGTAATAATTATTAAGCATAGATAATAAAAATAGTTACTATGAAAAGTTATCTCGGATGAACAGTTTTATCGGAAAACGGAGTAATAAAACAGTACTTATTTTAATAAATAATACATTTGGGAGTAGCTTATATCTTAGCTCTTTAGAGTGCTTCATGCGTTGCATTAATTCATTAAAAACCAATTTTAATTTTTTACTTATTCCGGACCTAGAGCATAGATCTTCGAATACATCTCTCGCTTCATTGACATCCATTAAACGTTTTGTGAAAGCTTGTCGGTTTCGTTTGCTCTAAATCTGACCCTACTTACACATTCTGAATAAGATTGTCTAGAGCGCTCACTGCCGACCCTGCCATAATACAGGTTCTGTCTTAAATTTCCTTCATGACAATATGGCCTCGTTCATGGTCAAAAGCAACCTCAACTCTCTGAAATCCTTATTCGTACGTCCATCATTCAATAACGCTCTACACGGAATCACATCTTGCCTACATGATTCCCATTTTTATGGTTTCACCCAAAATAGTTAGTTGTGGCACAAGAAATGTGAAATTAGACCCGATTATTTTATAACGAAAATCTGAAAAGCAGTTGAGCTGTAACCCATCCCTAAAACTTTCGGCGATGATATTTATCGATGTGTCTTTGAGCTTCTTGAGTTATAAATATTGTTAATGACTTTTTGAGCTCAAACATTTGAACCACGGTTAACCCTACAGGCTATCCCTGAAACTTCTAACTACATTCAGTCTTAGAGTGTTCAAAAATAAAGGAGCTATGAATTATAGAGCCCTGAAAGTTTAAAAAATAGATTTTACTTCTTGATAAAGCTCTCCGATTTTAAAAATATAGTTCTAATACGTTTTGAGCTTTTCGAAAATGTATTAGGTCGGAGAAAAAGTTTTTTCTTATTTTGCGTTGCCGCTTGTACCTAGTTAGTTTTGATACCATTAAATAGACGATATTCTTAAAAAAGAAAAATAAAAAGCACAAACAGTTACCGCCATTTTTTTTATTGTTTTTCCTTCCAACAGAATATGAATTTAACGTAGAAATTAGACACGTTTTGAAGTATTATTTCAAAAAAAGGAAAAATGGGACACAAGCAACGAAAAAATTTTAACGTTTATAGACCTAATGCAGCTCCGGTAAGAGTTAACACCAAATTGATTAAAAAATTTTCAGACCTGCAATTTTGATGTCAAAGATTAACCTCGCTCTAGTCGACCTGTTACGCCCAAAATCGATGCCATTTTGGAAAAAGTAGAGCAAGATCGGGTTATTAATTCTTAGGACATAGTTCAAGAGCTGGGATTGACCAAAAGAGTTTTGACACATTTGAAAAGCTGGATGTAAAAGCTCGATACTTGGGTCCCACACGAGCTCACTGAAAGAAATCTTGCGAATCAGCAATTCCATTTGCGATTCTCTATTTTTTTTTTTTAAATCTGCCCCTGTGGCAAGCGACCACGGCCTTTGTATACCATTTTAGATGTGCATTCATCGTGCTTATATACCTCGCTTAACAGTTTTGTATTTTTTTTTTTTTTTAATTAACCCTCTTACATAAATTGCTTAATCTATTACATTTTATTGTATAATCCTTATTCTAGTACATGCTTATTCTTGTTTTATAATATACTACATATTTCCTACCATCCCTATTCTCATTTACCCTTGAACAATCTATCATTTTGTTATTTAATCTTTACATTTTAGTTTCCTATATTTCTATATTCCTTGCCTTTTAATTTCTATTTAATTTCGAGCATCTTTTTACCACTTTGCAGCAGTAATTAAAAAATTCTCTATTGAAACGTAATGAAATCGAACCATTTTGGAAAAGATTGGTCACTGGTGATGAAAAATTGATAACTTACACCAAAAGATCATGGTCAAAAGGCAAGCAAGCTTCACAGACTATAGCAAAACCCGGATTAACTCGCAATGAGTTGATGCTATTTGTATGGTGATATTGGAAGGGGATTATTCATTATGAGTTTTTACCGCCAGGCAAAACCACCAGTTCAGATATATACTGCCAACAACTAATGAGACTCAAGCAAAAAGTAGAGAAAAAACAGCTGGAATCGATCAACAGAAAAGGTGTTGTTTTTCACCATGATAACTCCAGACCACACACATATTTAGCCATTCAGCAAATAGGGAAATAATTTTGTTGGGAAGTGTTAATGCATCCACCACATAGCCCGGACCTTACACCCTCAGATTTTCACCTGTTTCAGTCTCTTTAGAATTCTTTAGATAGTGTTAGCTTAACATCAAGAGAGGTCTGTTAAAACTGCTCATCGCAGTTTTTTGATCAGAAGTCCCAAAATTTCTACAGCAATAGGATTATTCACAAACTACAAAATGGCTGCAAGTTGTTGAAGAAAAAGATACATATATACCACAATTAAATGTAAATAAAATATGTTGAAAAATTGTTTTGAATTTGTGTATAAAATACGAAAACGCTTTATCTCCGACCTTATATATACATGTATATTAAAAAGGGGCTTTTTTATTTTTCTACTACGATATCTTTTGAACGCGTTGTTCGATTTTGATCTGATTTATGACATCCGACACAGTTTTTTAAACAGAAAAAGATGGCTGAGTACCAAATATCAATAAATTAAGAATTTTACATATTATTTGAAGAAAACACTTTTTTTTTGTCAACAATATCTTCGAATTTTCTGTTAATAGTATCTCTCGAACAAACTTACCGATTTCGATGCAGTGTACAACGAGAAATGTTGTTTTTTAAGTAAAAGAGCTAGTTAGATTTTGGAGTTTATGGGTAGAGTAGTTTTAAAATGTTCTAAAAAAACTCTTTTTTTTAATTTTCTTACAATATTTCTTGAATAAATCAAGCGATTATGATGCGTTTAGCAACAATCGACGTTGTTTTTAAAGGAGAACAACAAAAAAAATTATAATTTCTCAGTAGTTTATAAAATATTGCAAAAAACACTTTTTACAAATTTTTGTCCAATGACATCTTTCAAAGAATCAACCGATTTTATGCAACTTGCAGCAATTGATGCAACTGTTTGGAGAAAATAACTGATTACATTTTGATGTCAATCGGTAGAGTAGTTCAAAAGTTGTCCGAAATAACAGTTGTCTAAAACAGACTTCCCGAACTGTGCCCCAGGGCGTCGCGACGTTGTTTAATATTTTATTGTAATAAAAATATTTTATTATAATAAAAGTTGGGGCCGTCGTCCATTTGCTTAAATACACTAACCATGGATTTTTGTTTTACGTCCATGGTAAAATATTTTTATGGGATAAATCTCCTTATATTATTCTTTATTTAGTTTTTGATGGCCCTACTATATTTTACGATTTTAATCATAACTTACACATAGGATATAAAAGTTTTCTAATCTCTAAATTTAGACGTCACCGTCAATTAAATGGTTAAAATAAGATTTTGAATTAAATATGTACTTGTTGTTATACATTTTGAATACAAAAAATTGTGGATAAAATACAAAAAGATTTTTTACAGTCTTTTTAGGGTTACACCCATATAGTTTCGCTATTTTCGTCCATCCGCAGCTGCGGTTTAACTCAGAAATTTTTAATTCTAGAAAGTTTTAATTTCACAGACATATACAGGTTAGAGTCGATTGTGCATATTTCCGTAAATATTCATATCTCCTCCTTTTTTAAAACAACATCGCCATAGTAACTACAACAAAAATATATCATTGAAAATATGCTTATAAATATAATAAATTAATAAAGAGAAAGTCCTACTCGGCCAGAAGGCGCTGTACGCCAGGTGGTCGCGTGGGCGCACTTTAGCGCGCCACGCAGGACGATGTAAAGATTGCTGAAGGTATTATTATATTAGTCTCTTATTATCCACATGAATTCACTCACCTTTAAACAAACAAGGCAAACTAAGACAAATGATTGTGTAAATGATACTTCACGCAACTTATACACTGGTAGGCAGAGGTGTCACCTCTGCAAACTCCCGAACAAAAAATCATGTTTGCATATTCAATAGCGGTGAAAGGCATTCTTAATAAATAGTTAAACATTAGTCACACATAATCTTAGTTTCAAAAACACCAATATTGTAAACGTAACACTTTATAAACAAATACCGAAGCCTCTAAAGCCGCGCATTCGGTCGTTGACCGTCCGCAGCGCGTCGAGGGGGTGGGGGTGCATTGTGCACGCAATACCTAAGGATGTATCCAGTAAGATAACCTTCTCATTTTTCTATTTTTTTCATGAACAACTACTTCGATGACCACGGTTTCTTTGCAAAGTTTATTGGCAAATTTGTTCAAAAAAGGAAAAAGATTATGAATATTTAGGAAAAGATGCATGATCAATTCTATACTGTATAGCTAACAAAGTAGTAAAATAAAATCTAAAAAAAACTGTTTTTTTGGGTACGTCCCTTACACGTTAATAAGGGTGATTCTTTTTCTCGTCTATCCCATACTGTGGGTGTCATTGGATAGCTCGTTTGAAAATATTCCAAGTGTGTGGAAATCATTTTTCGATTAAGGCATCCGTTTGCTAAGTGTTAAGTTTTAAATTGCAAATTTTCTAAGAGACAAGTGTTTCCCCCCTCCTAGCAACTAACTACTTGTTTTTAGAGTTCTAAAAAGTCTCGACAGTAGCACATGTAACTAAGTTAACGGGAAAGCAGCTAAATAGGCATTACAAGTTAACGAGCAATAGTCGACCTACTAATAAAATGTATTTAGAGAAATAAAGAACTAAATATCGTACAAATGCCGTCGATAATTACGTATAAGAAGTTATTAGACGTCAAATCTGGAACTAAAGTAATATGTTCATAGTATCGAATAAACAGCTCCCTTCTAAGTAGGTATATTTTGACGGGCAAGTACGGAACCCTACACTGCGCGTGGCCCAATATGCACTTAGCTGTTTTTTATTTAATACAGATAACATAATGTAATTTTAAATAAAATAAATATATATAAGTGAAATTTGATTCATACCTTCGTGGACTTTTTTTTACCGACATTCTTATCTGTGACGAATCACTGTAACAATTATTTACGAATTCGGGGGTCACTGAAGATAATTTTTCCTAGTAACTATCACGATTGTTCAGTAATGAGCCCCTATCTAATTTTTTTACTAATTGCGAACAATTAAAATATAAATAATCAGTATCAGTTTAGTCTCCTTTGAATAGATAATAATAATATGTAATATCTGACGACCTATACAGCACCATCCGATCCCAAATTAAGCAACGAGGCTGGTATTATGGGTATCAGATAGTTGATAAAATAGATATACATATTTTTTTTTAAATATATACACATAATATATAAAAATATAACAGATTTTCTTTATCTATTAGTCATATCATTTCTTTTCATTAAAGGTAAGTTACTAAACTACAGGTATAATTTAAACGGAGTTTTGTTGCAGAATTCAACGGAATAATAAAAAAAAAAATTTCATCTTAATAGGGAAAAATTAATTGCAAAATTTCAAAGTGCTTTTTACTATTCAAAAATAGAAATACAAACTTGTAAAGTCTTAAAATTTTTGATTACATAATAATGAAGCTATATGCATCAATACTTATTAAAAACTCACATTCTTATTTAATTTAGTACTTAGACGCGTTTTTTGCGAAAACTATCGCAATCATGCAAAAATGTTAAGAGATCTTTTTTGTAGGAAATTTAATAATCCATAACTTTTATTTTAAATTTTTTTTTATATTTTCATATTATATTCAGGAATTATTTCAAATCAGTGCTTTTTTTCGAGCGTTCGCAATTTTTTGCAAGCTTTGTTGATGGCTAAGAGACTTTACTTTTTGTGATATCAAATATCTGGTACTCACACAAATTTCCCCGTTGGTGCTATCCTTTCAGCTCAAAGTGTCAAGTTATTACTTTATCGACTGGACTATATGATATTAATCCAAAATATCGCATATTCTTACAGCAAAAACACGTGTACTGCCGCTAAATTATTTTATTATGAAACAATATCGTTCCTGTTTCTGACCTCAATCCCGGTTCTGCTCGCGATTCCTGCTCCTGCTGCTTGGGCCATTGCTGTTACCAATAGGAACCAATCGGTTAAACCCGTTACGTTTTATATAATTATAGTGTAAAGATACTAAAGCGTGAGTATTATATATGTCCTTTTCAAAAATATTAACACACATAAAATTTCCAATTAAGTTTACCATACTTCTCAAATTATTTTATTTTAATGAACATTTTTAATTTTTAATGGGATTAATTTTGTTTTGCTCTATCGAAAAAAAAACTCAGGAAAAAACGCAATTGCCCATCTCTTTTTCACTTTTATATATTTATTCATGAAAATTATCCTGTACACCATTCAAAGAATAATATACAACTTTAAAATACACTGAATGAAGACTTATAATATTATAGAAAAAATATATTTATCAGTAGATTGGTTCTTACCCGGGTCTTCGTCAGTTTGCACTATAGATTAGGTCAAACTTGGTACAGATTAAAATTAAAACCTAAACGTGGTTTAGATTTTAATCTGTACCAAGAGTTTAACTTAAGAGATTAAACCCGAGCACATCAAAATCTACATTTAGGGTTTAGACACCATTAAATAAGCGATTCCAATTTTAATAGTTTTACAAAAATATCTCTAATGTATGCACAGATACAGCCCGGTTACTATTTTACAATACTAATAGATTTATCAATATTGTCGAACACAGTAACGTCATTTTGACGTTTGAACCCATCAGACGTCCTAATCTAACGTGTAAACATGTTGCGTCAGAGCTGCTCTACAACGTCAAATGGTTAGATATCTTTCACCTTGAACTTTGGGTGTATTTCGTCGCGAACATATAGTGCTAAGCGACCCCGCCTAAGACCGCGTTGTAATGTTTTTCCTATGTTTTTTTTCTTGTGAATTCGCATCTTTGCTTCCGGCTCTGTTCCAAAGACTACAACTCCCTCGCAGCCGATCGTTGTCGCGTATTCCATCATAAGTCTATCTATTCTATGGTTCGCCATTATAACATTCCATAGAATTCACTTTTGGAACAAGAATCATTTACATATTCATTTGATAAAAAAGATAAAAAGTCTGGTATTAAATTCCTTTGCCGAAACTAACAAAGACAGAAATTATTGATTTTATTTTCGAACATTGTTATCGGATAAATCACCCATCAATAATTGTAATTTTGTGTCACCAGAACGAACACTTCAGTGAATTTCAGACACTCACCAAAGAGTCGTCGCTCATCGGCGTGCTGCCGTACACCCGCTGAAGCTCCCTCATCCTCGAGTTATTAGAAAGCAAAGGCTCCATGGCGTTTTGTGCACGCAGGCACCTTCCCTCGGTTATGCTCGCACGCGGTGTGCTGAAAAAAAAATATAATTAATACGCAAACCATTGAATTACGTAAATAATTTCTCAAAGATTTCAATGAAATCTTTGCTCAATTTACTTCCAAAATGGCAACTTCGTTTCGCCAACATACAGATGTATCCGTGTTCTCGATCTCGGTGTCGGTCGTGTCTCAGTTCGATGACGTCACATATCGCAACTGAGTCCGACGGTGTCCGTGGTTACCGCATTTACATCGTACAAACCAAATATACCGTGAACTCGAGAACGAAAGAAAGGATAGAGGTTGTTAAGTTGAAAGATATTAAGTTGAAACTAATATACATATTAAAATTTATGTTCTCTTAGAGGAGTAAAAGTTCAAACTCTCCGAAAACGCAATCGGATACGGTTTTTTTTCGTACATAAATTTTGACATTCGTAAATTCAATCATCAAATCCAATAAAGTGGGTCTTTCGCGTCGACGTCGAAAATTTGTAAAATAAAAATTAGGCGACGCAAGTAAAGGAAAAAAATCTGTAGATTTTTTGGACCGAACTACGCAAGCTGTTATTGAAAACCTGAAATGAAACCCAAAAATAAAATGCGCCCGTTTTTTTGAGAATATTTTGTCGGCTTATTCGCGCCTCTTCTCTGAAACGAGTGAATGCACAAGCATAGATTGCACGGATAGCACAAGATCGTTTAATTTTCATTACACGTAAAGACCCGATTACTTTAGGTTTAATTTGATTTAATTTAAAATCGTCTCTTAGGTTGGCATTCTACCACCGAACGCTTCATGCGCAGTTTTCTACCGCGTGCGGTGGGGCTCCGGAATGACTTGCAGTCAGCGGGGTTTCCAACGAACAAGGGCGTCTTCGACGATAGAGCGTATTTAAAAAAACTGCACAAGTGACTTTTTCAGGGTTGTGGTTGTCCATGGGCGGCGGTGACCACCTACTTTCCGACGATCCTCATGTTCGTCCGCCCGTAGTTCTTCTGTTTGGAGGCAACATGCTAAAATGTTGGCGTCCACCGCTTATGCTATTACAGTTTGTTTATTTTTTAATTCATTGCTTTCTTTGTGTGTACATTTCTAAACAAGAATGTATAAATCCAGCCATTGACGGCGTTTGAAACAAAGCTCCTTATAACAAGTTGCTGTAGTAAGGAGCTAAACTATTTTCTTTTACAAAGTACTTGGAAAAAAAACATATATTTTTTTAATGAACACGTATATTTACAAATCATTGTACATTAAATAAAACTGATAAGATAATACATATTTATCTACAAAAAAAAATATATTTGTACAAATTATTTTTTTACAAAAGACCTTGACCAAAATTCATAGTCAATGTTTCCCGATAAACGTAACAAACTGCATTTCTACCGGGTTTTTAAATATAGTTATTTTTTTAAATAATCATATGCCAACATATAATAAGAGTAACAAGATTTTATTTGAAATAAGTTATCTTTTATCTTCAGAACACAAAACGTAACTTTTTGTCTGTCACCTTTAATTTTGTGGTTGATAATGTTCACGTCCATATGTTTTTTTTTTCAAATCTACCCTCAAACAAGGAGACATTGTTTAAACAACCCAAATCATTTTTGGTACATACGTGGAGAATATGCGTTTAACGATTCTAGGAAAACTATATCAGAGTTTGTTAAAAATACCCATTTTCTGTATTTTGGGAAATTCTCGTCTTGGGTTTCTGATTATGTTTGTATGTTGTGTATTAAATATTTAAGATCGTGGAAAATAAGCAAAAGAAGTGCTTTCAAAATACCAACGATTTGACGAGAACCACAATATTATCTCGATGACTTACTTTTACTGTTAATTTTTAGTGTCAACATGAAAGGAATAAACTGTAGAAATCGATCTAATCGGCATTGTCCAAGTACTACGTGTTCAACGCCCAGCGCAACATTCATCTCAGTCTTAAGTGTCTAAAAACGTAGCTGAACCTTTAGTCCAAAACTCAAAGGTCCAAAATCATCAGTACAGGACAATGAACCAAACTCAACAGTTAATGATTTTCATTTAGAAAATATATCAAATGAGCCGAAATGCTTTTCACAAACCGAGTCAGATGCTCTTGTCGAGAATTCGAATCTTTTGAAACAAGCTTCAGAACTGTTTGCATAAAGACTGAAAGAAAAAAAATTGCTTCCATATCAGGCACTAAGACTACTTTTTAACGTGAAAAAGAGAAATAATTATATTTTCATTTTCCGAAGAAAACAGTATTGCTTTTTGTTAGGATATTAGAAAATGTGTTAATCCAAATGCGTTTGAACAATATGAATCAAGTGAACGCCATTTGTTAAGGACACTATTTATTTAATACAGCTAAAAGCGTAGCTTAAAATGCACTCTGTTACGTATAATGGAATTGAATACGCCGCGGTACCTATTGCTCACAGTACAATGTTAAAAGGAAGAATGTTGTAACATCTCCTTAGTCTTGAATGAAATAAAATACGATGATGCCTATTGGCAAACTTGCGTTGATTTAAACATGATGAAGGTTCTCCTCGATCGAGTGGTTTCACTAAGTTTCCCTGTCTTTTACGTCTTTGGGATAACAGGGCAAAACGAGAACACTACTGGATAAATAAAAAGTAGCCCATGAGAGAAGATACAGGACGCGTTCGAAGCAAAATATAGCTCACGATTCACTACTAGCCCGTGACGGAATCAACCTGCCGCCATTACAATTGAAACCGAGGATCATGAATCAGTTTGTCAAATCACTCGACAGCAACGGGAACAGCTTTCCCTAGGTATGCCAAAAATTTGCTCACCTCGCCGTGGAAAACATTGAAGCCGGTATTTTCGATCCCAAATTACACAACTTACTGAAGACACACAGTCTTCAAACTCCACGACCGAGCTGGAATGAAAAAGCTTGGACGGCTTTCATTTCTGCGATGCAAAATTTTCTCAGGAATAAATAGCCAGAAAAATGTATCGAACCTTAAGAAGATTTACTTTTACAATTGAAAAATGTGAGGAGCAATATGAGCATAAAACTATACACTTCCTCCACAGTCACCCGGAAAACTTTGTGAAAAATGTGGATGATATAAGCGAGGAGTAGGGAGAGTGTATCCATCAGGAACGCATCATGGAAGAACATCATCAGGGTTACTGGGACACGAATGGAACGTCTGACTGATGCTGGTCCCTGATACGTCATTTCTCCAAAATTTCCACATAATTTTTTTAGAACTCAATGATTAATTGAATTTTTTAATATGTATTTTCTTAACAAATGGATATGTTTTTCAATTTTGAATATGGATATGTGCAACTCTAAACTTAGAACTGATAAAATAATTTTATTGTTATATTTGAAATTAGCATATGTCATTACAGTCAACAGAAAAAAATTACGGCAACACGTGTACTGTAAACTAGCGTTATCAATCAGAAAGGGAAAGTAATTGGCCGATTTTAATAAGTATGTATATTTAAAAAAACAATATTATTCGTTAACAGTGAAAACAAAACCATCGAGAATGCAGCTGCGAGAAAATTATTTTTTTTAATCTTACATAGAAACTTTATTGTTTTCCAGAGGTCAGCTTTGCTAATTGATGAATACAAACCCAGATTTCAAATTTTAAGCTTTTTTTTCATTATTAAAACTTGATCTGTATAAAATTGAATCGATGAAAATAACATTCATATACTCAATGTGTTACAGAAATCTTTAGATTTGATGTGTGAATGTTTTTACTTAGCTAACATCAGTTATAAAATAATATGAGCATTAATTGTATTAAAATTATTATTATTTTAGAATTGAGATTAATATAATAAAATCGTATATAAAATCGGATTAATAAAAAAGCGAATAACTAACAAATTATAATTGTTTGATAAATGCTCCTCTAAAGGATTTTGTTCATTTTCATTTCAATTTTAATTAATTTTTCTTAGTATAATCCCTTTGTCTTTTGTCTGATACATTCTAGACAACTTAACTATCAAAATTATTTAAAAGCACATAATTTTAAACTCCGCGTCCGGAATTACATTTTCATTTCAATCAATATCCCACAAACTGGCCACGACGTCTACAAATTAATTACAAATATTTAAATAGCATCTAAAATTCACTTTAGAAACATTTACTTACGCAAGGCAACCGAATTTGTGTTGACCAGTATAATTAAACATATGTAAAATATATACTTACCGATCAAATAAAATTAATCAACGTGTGCGGTCACCAAATTACGTATAACAATTTGTTTGCATTCGTTGATAACATTGAAAGTTAATTGACTGTACACTCAAAAAAAAATATTTATGAGAGCGAAAAATAATTAATTACCTGTAATATTGATTCACTCTCGTCTCGCAGATTTCGCAGTCCGATGTGTCGGAACACGAGTGACCGAATAACCTGTTGATTGTACAATAATTACTATAATTACTACATTATCTGGTATTAAATAGTTTCATTTTTAAATGCTGACTTTAAAGGAGACAGGCGTCCACGACGAGGAATCGATACGTAATCGCATAATGTAGATGCGTTCGCCGTCGCGGGTACAAACATCAAGGACTATGCTGATAAAGATTTTTTATAGAAATTACTAGCTTCTGTCGCGGCTTTGTCCACTATATATATATATAATAATAATAATAATACAAACTCACGCCTATTTCCCAGAAGGGTAGGCAGAGACTACAGATTTCCACATGGTACGATCTTTGCATATCTCTCTCGCCTCACTGTGATCCATCAATGTTTTCATGCAAGCTCATCGGTTTCGGGTGCTTAAAATTTGGCCCTTTAAAATGCCACCAATTTGGTCTGAATAGAATTTTCTATATATATATATATATAAAGAAATACTTTATATTAGTTTCATTTTAAAATAGCAATAATAATAATGATATCTTCGGACAAAGACACTACGGTCTGATCCCAAATTAAGCAACTGAACCTGTTCTGTGGATACCAGTACATATACTTTTTTTTTACTAATATCTACATATAATACATAGAAACGCCCAGACTCGAGAATTAATTTTAAATCGAATAAATAAATAAACGTTTGTCTTATGCGGGAATCGAACCCACGTTCCCAGCGCAGTAAGTGGGGTCACTACAGACTGCGCCAATCGGGCAGTCGGTCACATGAAACCCTGTCCTAATTAACTTTATTTCTCCTCTCCGTCATTATGATCCCGATGACGGGACCGATTTCCGATCCACTTTCGATTCTGGTCTTGATTATACTGCCATGTCCAGTATTTGTTCTGGTTTAATTCAAATTCCGGTTATTAATTTTTCTATCTATAGAGATAAATAACTTCGGATATTTTTTCAACAATTTTGTATATTTTCCGTGAATGCGCTTTATAGATAAAACATTAAAAATGATGCGCATGGAAATTACTTTTATTGTAAAACTTTTTAAACGCATAGCTTCATCTTTTGAGGCAAGGTTTTCCCTATCTTTAAGAATTTCTAACGTTTTCTGTCAATATAAGTTCTGAGATGTAAAATACATTATGTGGGTCGGCCTCGTGGATGCATATTAAATTTCCTTCTAATTTTTTATTTACCTGTATTATCGAATAATATTTCTAAAGAAACGTGGTAAGTTTCAATTTAAAAACTTACCACGTTTCAAACCAAAAACCGCATAATTTTTTTTAATCATAAAACAAACAAATTTATCCCTCCAGAATAAACTTTGACGGAAACGTGAACCCCACTGGTTTTTATGGGTTATGGTATCAATTTTTTCTGCGATAGTAATCCGGTAGCTTAAAAGCTTTGCCTCCACGTTGAATCGACGAACGACACTTCAACTAGGAAAATCCGATTGTTGCGTATTTCAGGGAGTACGAGAGAACGTCTACGCCGGCGCACGACCCGCACCGGACCGGAGGAACTGGGTTCAAACTCCCAACTCCTCGATCAGGAATAAAATACTGTGCATACGCCTTATACCTCGGCAGTGGGCTCATTCAAATTCGACCCGACGTTAGGGAACGACGTTCGTTTACGCGGAGTTTATTAATATAATGAAATCACTATTTATATAATTAAATCGGTATTCGATTAATATTATACATAAATGCGACAGTTTCTTATTTATTCAAATAACTTTGTCAATTCAAAATTTGTATAACTCTATCAAATATATATCAGATATCACAAAATTATCACAAAATAACAGAGACTAAATACAAATTAGAATACTTAAGAAAGGCCGTTTTTGTCGCAAATACAGTATGTCTGCATTCACTTGACTTATCGCCCATAATTGTTTCACATGCTGTGTGGTAATCACGGACAACAAAAATTTTTTTTGTGAAAATTTGATTTTATTTCGACAATTGTGTACATTGATTATAAGAACATAAGACTAATTAATTTAAGTGAACGTCAATAAATATCTATTCAATTTTTGATTAAGTGTGCTCAATTACCCCATTCTTCTTTAATCTCTTTTTTTTGCTTTTCCTCTTCTATTTCTTCTAATTATCCAGAAGTTTTAAAGGTTCACCCCTGTAAATTATTTCAGTTACAAGCTTTCTACAATGTCACCGACAGAATAATACGTTTTTATTTTTATTTGCATATTTTAAATAAAAACTTACAATATGAAAGTTTTAGATTAGACTTTTTCTCCGTACGCCAGAGGCTTCGAATTCGATTGCCATTAACGCATACTATTGTAAATTAATTGTTGCAGACTGTTGCGTTGGAACCCCATCACACTACCTCATGCCACAAACCAGTTTTATTCGTTTAAAACTAGTCCATTCGCTGTCGTTCGTCTCAGCCGTTGAACGTCCACTCCTGACCGTGAGCCTGCCCACAACGTACGGTCGTGGGCCAACTATTACCAATGGTGGCCCTCGACCCCGACCAGGTCATCAGTCCATCAATTGCCGAGCTGTCTCACGCCGTGACGTCCAGCTCGTGGTAACCACGAGAGACCTTTCTTCCCCAGCGGTTGTCGGTTCTAAGAGCGATGTGACCTGCCCATTTCCACTTTAACTTATTCATTCTGTTGAATTTATGTCGGTTGGTTTTGTTAGGTCAGTTTTTCTGCGGCTTTGTTCGTTTCAATTTATTCACCAACTACACCAATTTTCGGAAAAATAAATCCAAAAATTAGCGTAATCGGTAATTTTGTTTCAGTACAGTATTAATGTTATTAAAGCATCTGGTATTAATTATTTATAGATGAACAAAGAGCGAGTGTATTTTGCGTATCGCAGGATAACGGCATGGCGGAGATCAAGGCAAGTCTACCGACCTTGATGCTGGCTCGCCGTCCGATAACGAATATCGCGTACGCAAAATGCGTACAATCTGAGAAGGGAGTTCAGGGTTGACATGCAGAAAAAAATGTCCTTTCAATAGAGATAAGGACAACGCATCGCAGATGCCAATGCTTTACAACACTTTCATAAGTACAAGGCACGAAATTCTGCCGCTGTGAAGTTAGTCACGAAAGCGTCGCAATGGCTTAAAATAGGAACGCGGGGGAGAAGAGGTATTGGTCGGGGTGTGTTGAACCTACACATTAGATCATTCGCAGGTAATTCAGAACGGCAGAGTTTCGTGCGTTATACTGCAGGTATTTTTTTGTTTTTTTTTTTAATTTGTACCAGCACTTGCTAGCGTCAAATTCTTGCACGGACAGTTGCTTAGCTTCGTTCCCACTTATGTCCGATTGTGCAGTTAACGTAGGGGATGCCCCATATATGATAGTGAAAAACGCATTCATTTTCGTTTGCCGAGCCTCAAATTGTGTACGTTTGTCAAATACCTAAACAGCAAAATGCATATTCTCCTTGGTCAGAACGCGCAGAGAGATCGTCGGAAAAAATGTCGTGAAATTAACGTCCGTGCCTTTCAATTTCAAAGGCGACACTCGCAAATATGGACCACTTATCAGAAATATCATGCTTTTGTAATAATTTAAACTTCCCAAGTTAGGGGTCTTTGTTCCTGTTTTTTGCAGTTCATTGCTCTCGTTAGGTATTTCTGTATTCACATTCTTTGATAGCAAAGTACAAATTGTGTTGGTCTCTCTTGTTTGTCAGTCTGATGCAACAAACGGGGTCCGATTTCATCAGCTTTATTATTGTGCCCTTTGGACATTTGCGTATTAGGCTGAAGTGTTTGTTGAAGATAATGTTTAAGCACTAAAAGTTCACGACTTTGCCTGCATAGGTCAATAAAACTTTTGTGTTATACATAATACCTTAATTAATTTGTATTTTTTCTTTTACTTCCCTTCCACTTCTAAGGTGTCCAAAAATTGTTGCAAAACTGATTATTCATTTATAAGTAACTAGCTTTCCGCCCGTGGCTTCGCCCACGTGGACATAGCTTTGTTCCTTTATCTTCTTTATGGTAAAACCTTACTGTCAAACCCAATCTTGTTCCGCTTTCAATTCTGATTCCGATTTTGTTTTTGATTTCAATTCCAATCTCACTCTTAATTCTAATCCCGACCCGTCACTCAGCTTCGACTCGCCCCGATTCCGTTCTCAATTTCGATTCCGGTCTTGATTTTCGATTTTGCTTCCCGTCCTGCTTTCAATTTTGATACCGCATATGACTCCAATTAATACGAAGTCAGGATAAGTATTAATCCAAATAAAATATAAGCTATATTACTTTTGTATAGTGTAGCTTTGCATGTGTAAAAGTATTTTTATTCTTAGTACCACCCCCGAGGATAACTAATTCCGACGTCCAATTTAAATTAAAAGAAGTCTATATTCTGCTCCAAACTAAGTTCGATCTACCCATGAAAACCGCATTAAAATCTGTCCGGTAATTCCAGAGATCTATGCGAACATACAGACAAGACAAAAATTTAAAAATTGTTGTTTTTCTCTTATAATTACCTTTCTCTTATTATTACTCTTATTATATATAACCACGTGTGTGTACGCGCGTGTGTATGTGTGTGTGTGTGTGTGTGTGTGTGTAACCAGTAAAAACACTAGGGTAGTATAACTTCACTTTTCCCAGACGTGAAACCTTCTCAGAGATGGCATCGGATCGCCAGAATTTAACATTGAAAACGATTAAAACTAAGACCAAAGCGATTAAATTATCTGGCGTCGAGTCCGTATAAACAGTCCGCTAAAAATAACTGATCTTATCTAACGGCGCGGGCTCAGTAACCCTCTCGAAACTTCATCAGAAATTGGGTCAAACTTATTACAAAATATAATCTTTAGATTGCGGTTGTGATAATCGCTTAAGTCAATTGATGTTGAGGAATTTGTGTGATAGTATGTTTTAGAATAGGAATAAAATAGAAATACATACATTAATGGCAGTTTCTATTCTATTGTATTTACGAGTTATCCTTCGATTATCGTGGTATATAAAGTCTAGGTAATTCTTAAGGATCTAAAATCTAGTTCATGTACAAGTTTGGCAACATTATGACCATGACGCGGAAAAAACACGTCGAAGTCTTCAAGAACCTCAATATTGAAGATCAGCTTATTCAGCGAGTCGCGCTGTAACTCTCTTATTATTATATGCCAGGGATCTTCGCCTATAGGTTTCCTAAATGTTTTTTTGCCTGTGGTTCGGTGTACCTAACGGTACGGCACGGTAGGTGCGTGTTCTTCAATGCTATGCGGTATCATACCTCGATTTACGATCTTCTGCTTATATGAGGTAGAAGTTGTGCGATTCCGTAACCAATAACAGACAAGAGACGTAACTGGAAGTTCTACTTGAAGATCCACCTTGCGGTATCAGACGAGGACCGGTGCAGAGGTGGCTCGCACCGGCCTCGCTCGTTTCGTATTTACTACCTTTTTGAAAGTCAATTAATGCTGCCTCTTATAATGTACAAAGCGAGAAAAAGTTGTGGCAAAACATTACAATTTAGTAAAAGCGCAAAAATATTTTGTAGTGCATATATAACTTTGTGTGATTTTATCATCACTGACGTTCGATAATGATTTCAAACACCTCCAACGCGGTGAGAAAAAATTTTATGCATCCTCATCACGTATATTTACCATGATTTTAGAAAACATTTTATGCGTTGCCTTCTCGGCTAGGATCCTTCGGCGGGCCTTTACCCTGCTTTTATATTCAATGCGATGTAAATCGACGACAAAGTTCAAAAATATCGATTTAGCTCGGGTTAAGGTTCGATAATTGCATAAGTACAAACACTCCAAGTGTTATTACATTTTACGTATAGATATTGAATATTAACGGAAATGGAGCTAAAGAAAAATATTTAAGAACTCCGTCCGAATTCAAAATTATTTCTTGCTTTATTATCGTTTGTATTATCACTTATTAAACACTTTAACCCTTCAAGTTATTCGGCTCTATTTATTCACCGTCCGCTCTTAATGTAAAAAAAAATAATGTTAAAATCACGTCATTTTATATTTTCAAGGACTATCAACTTTCTGCTTAAATATAAATATAATTTTATAGTTTAACTAGGAAATAACTTCAGTCTATAAAGACAAGAAAAAAAAAGGTGTAATACTGTTTTAATTAATGTTGTAAATCAATGTTTAACTGTTCCTGGAATTGTACCGAAAATTTTGGAACAATTTTCATTAAAAATATTTCTTTGATTGTATTTCAATAATTGATATCTAGTACATTTAAACATGATTTTTTTTTTAGTTAGAACATTTAATATTGCTCTAGTTTGTCGCTAAATGAGCAACATAAACTTATTTGACGTTCGGTATAAGATTACGTAATCGTGTTCGATATGAAAACTCATTTATTAATAGTTTACGCCAAATCCGTGATGGGACGAAGATTTTTTCATTGGAAAATGTAGCGACGACCGGTTAGACTTAAGACTATAGACTAAAGTATTTTTTTATAACCAGGATAAAAATATTTCAACAATCGGATTTGCTACGTGGCATTCCACGTGGTATCGACGACGCTACTATTCACTACTATTCTTCCAAATGAAATTGAATGCAATAAATACTGAGACCTAAAGTCCACGACGTCTACATTAGAAGCAGATTGTCTATGGCGGTTAGTGGTGCGGCGCACGTGAATGTTCCTCGTCTACAATTGACAATTTCTTACTTGATGGTTACTTATTCGCACATCATAACATAAACGTCACTCATAAACACACTGTAATAAAAAGTAGGGTTTACAAGCATAGCTTAAAAAAGTCTTTGTCTATACTGTGTGTATAACTGTAGCAATCTAAGGATTCTCAAACTACAAAATTTCCCTGCGTTGTTAACACAATAAGTATACAAATATTATTATTCATAAGTTGTGAGTCATAAGTCAGGAAAAATTTTATCTATAAGCTGGACACACCGACTGCGAGCGGCAGCGACAACACACGTTATTCATAGATAATTTCTTACTTCAATTTACATCGAAATGAAGTTTTTTCGGAAAAATTTGAATAAAACTCAATGCAACTTTACTTTTTTACAACTGAAAGCATATACATTTTACAGAGTCGATAGCGTCTATGCGAGAGCAATAGACGGAAGTGTATATATCCAAATTTTATGGGGAAAATGATGAAAATAGTCGTCGAGCACTAAATAAAGCATAAAGCCTCTTAAGCAATATTGTGTGCGACAAAATTTACAATTCAAACTTTGTACGATTTTGTACGAAATTGGCTATTAAAAAATATAATAATAATTAATTTGTGTAATTGGTTTTTTTTATTTACAAATTCGATATACGTTAAAACAAGGACGTATTATTTATTAATAAAAAAGTCTGATTAATTATACAATATTCTATTTTAACTAATCACACAACGGGCTGTAAATAATTTGTTCTAATAAGTTTTTCAGTATTATTACTAATCTTCTGGTATTTAACTTAGAACTTAAAGTTTTGAAAAAAAAAACGGGTTTATGATAACACATACAGATGACATGAAATTTCAGAATGTAGATAGGTATGTATGAGAAAGATTATTTTGTCATTGCGTTTGAAAGGATTTCATTTATAAAAGCGGTAGTACTGACTAGAAATTAGTTCATGGCAGGGGGTCAGTCGTGATTATTTTGGAAAATGTTCAACATTTTATGTTTTATTTAATTTTATTTCTTATAAATAAATAAAATTCAATTCGTTTACATTATAATATTGTGTCCACAGAAATGTATTTTGGAGAATGACAATACAATACAAAAATCGTACCACTGGATAGCAAATTTTAAAAGAAAGCTTCTATATCTACGAAAGACTACTATATCTACGGTATGAACAAAGTCGTTCATTGTCCTTCTAACATTCACCCAATTAATTTTATAGGATTCTATTTTTTATAGAAGCTTTGTAACGCAGTGTCAATTGATTCAATCCTAATCAGGCTTCTTTGATATCTTAATTTTACATTAAAATTCCGAAAACTAAACTTGTTCAAATCGTTCGACCAAAAAAAAACGAAAACGTATACCTTCGTACCGGTTCGCGAATCGAGTTAGAAATAGCAACATTTAAAAGATTACTCACTCACGATCGCAATCCCCGAGAGAGTCTACGGAACTGCCAGCGGCCGGTTCCGTGTCGCTCTTTCTGTGGCTTCTGAGAAAGTACTTCATATCGCAAAATCAGATGCGCAGGCGGACGCTGCCCTCCGCCGTCCGCGCTCGGCCGAGTGTGGTCGAATAATTGAAACGAACTATTTCAATGAGTTTTATCTACGCTAGTATTGTGAGGCGATAAGGAACGAACTGATGGCATTCCGTAGAAATATTTAATTTCTTTTTTTTTTTATATTACATACACATATAAATATTTTGCAATACTTGTACAGTTCAAAAAATTTAACTGATCATAGATTAGTTATTTACATCTACCCGCATATAATTTAATGTTTGACTATGTATTACTCGATTTGGTACTTTTTTTTATAAAAAATATCTTTTCTATCAATAGTTCTGAAGATCTATAATAAGCTAAATTCAAAATAGAGTTTTAAGAGACCGGCATGCGTATTTTACAGCGGTAAATATGATATGGCATTTATATTGTTACACAATGATCCTATCGGGTATTCGAGGAATGAGATCATGAACAGGAAACACGTAGAAAAGCAGAAGGTGTATATTCAGAAAGAGTTACAATAAATCGCTACGGAACTATTTGAACGTTTGTCGTTGATCGTACTTGGCTTATGAACGCGCTGTTCGCAGAAGCAGTACTTACTTTTTTATTTATTTTGCATAGGAAAAGAAAATCACGAACAAAAGATACCCGGCCAGGCGACTTAAAGATGAGATTTTTACCCACTAAAAACACTCCCTCTGGTGACTATACATTATATACAAACTATACCTCCAACTTGGAGTTCATAGGCTTAGCCGTAAATCGAAAGCATTTGAACTCCGGTATAAACACATCTTGACGGCTAGTCGAGATGTGTTTATACCGGAGATCAAATATAAAATATTTTTCAAATAAAATAATTCAACAATTTATTTAGAACAAACAAGTCGAAAACATATCACGTCTGTATATAGACAAAATTTACTGCACTCTAAAAAATTTCATCCCAAAAATAAATCCATTTAAAATTAATATGCGTAGGATGCGGGGTCGAGGGGAAGGCAAGGGACGCGAGAGAGGAATACTTACGCTTAATATTCTATTCTCGAATATTTTTTTCTCACGGAAATCGAAAATTTAGAATAGGTACCATAGAAAAATTCTTCTCTAATCTACATATAGGGGAAATGGGATAGACGAGAAAAGAAATCATCCCTATTTTCACTCAAGGGAAAAATTACGGTAGTAGAATATGTTAAAAAGAAAATTATCACAGCTAAGTAGGTTTTACATATTAATAAGTAATAGTCGACCAAGTTATTAAATGTATTTAAAGAAGTAAAAAATGAAATTTTATAAAAAATCCATTGTAAATTACTTAGATGACGTTGTTGATTGTGTAAAATAGATGATAAATATAATTTTAAGAACCATTTCAAATTATAAAAATAGAAAATCATAACAAGCTCAACAACCTCTTTATAAGGGCCTGTTTTTAAACGTTATATCTAAAATTCGGTTAATTTATTTATAGGGTTAAAAAAAGGCCCCCATCTAAATTCGGTATTTTGACAGGCAATTACGGAACCCTACACAGAGCGTGACCCGACACGCATTTGACCTTTTTTTTTATTTACTTTTATAACACATTACGCCCAGCAAACCGGGCGATTGACAAATACAATTATATAGCTTTTTGGTGTAGATAAAAGTTAAAAAATGCCAGACACAGTCGTGTTTTAAGCTTTCAATAATTTTAGTGAAAGGTGTTGCATGAGGTACTCAATGTAAGCTATTCATTTTAGCTTTTATGAAATTTTATGAAAATGCTTTATTAAAAAAAAACTGTTATGTTTTTTTTACCTTTTAATTATTTTTGTATTAATTACTCTCAATACGCATTTTTTTTTTGTCTGCCTTGCCTGTTTGCCTCACCTGACACCGAATTCAAAAATAACTAGTTATTGTAAATACTTAATTGAATAATGCAATTCTGTATTTTTTTTAATTTACAATTCATTTTTTGTACTTCATTAAAATATTTTTAATTAGTTTTTCGGCGTACGTTTTCAAGTCTAATAGTTTTTTGAAGGTAGCTGTTATTTTTGAGTAGATAATCGTTTTTAATGATTAGGTAATCAAACTTAAGACATAATTCATTTAAACATTCTATTGTATACGGCGTTATTTCGCCGAAATTCATTATTAGACACTTGCCTGCGACGTGCAGTACCTAACATGCGGCATGCAACCCACCGCAAACACTTGAATCTGTTCTTCCACTACGAATCCCTATCCAACGAATTGAATATTGATTCCAGAGGATTGATAGGTATCGCACACCTAAGCAAGTGTTAATATTTTATTTATCTCAGTCCTCTAAATAGTTGTCGTTTCTACGTAACGTTTCACACCAACTTGGCACATTCTCGGGATTATTATTGTATGTCGCAGGCAAGCGCCTAATAGTCATTCATATAACTTTTGTTCATGGCTTAAGACAATTCTATATATATATAAAATTGGCCAGGCCTTTATTTTTGTATGGAGAAAATGGAAAAGCAGTTTCTATCCCGAAATTTCCGGTAACCGTTTCAGGGTCACATTTTCAATCCGAATGAAATCATCCTCGGACTTACAGTTTCTCCGAGCTAGTCGATTATTATGGTCAGCTTCCACTTTCAAGTTCCATTGTTTTGGTCAGCTTCCACTTTCAAGTTCCATTGTTTTGGTCAGCTTCCGCTTTCAAGTTCCATTGTTTTGGTCAGCTTCCGCTTTCAAGTTCCATTGTTTTGGTCAGCTTCCGCTTTCAAGTTCCATTGTTTTGGTCAGCTTCCGCTTTCAAGTTCCATTGTTTTAGTCAGCTTCCGCTTTCAAATTCCATTGTTTTAGTCAGCTTCCGCTTTCTGTTCCATTGTTTTAGTCGCTTCCGTTTTCTGTTCCATTGTTTTTGTCAGCTTTCACTTTCTGTTCCATTGTTTTTGGCAGCTTCCGCTTGTTCCATTGTTTTGTTCAGCTTCCGCTTTCAAGTTCCATTGTTTTGGTCAGCTTCCGCTTTCAATTTCCATTGTTTTGGTCAGCTTCCACTTTCAAGTTCCATTTTTTTGGTCAGCTTCCACTTTCAAGTTACATTATTTTGGTCAGCTTCCGCTTTTAAGGTTTTCGGTTTTGTCTTCCGCAACTCATCGGAATGCCCTCCACACACTGCAAGAATGTATTATCTGCCTCATCGAAAAGTGGGAAAACGTCAATGACCTACGTAACGTAAGCTACATTTCGAAAGAGAAAACGTGATTACGCGCAATTCTCTCTCTCTCTCTATTATATACAACAATGTTATATTATAAACCAGTATTAACGGCCTATATATTTATGTTTTAAATGAATGACATAAACTACGTGAAAAGCGTAGATCGCGATGTAGAAGCGCGATCACAATTGAATTGATGTTTTAATCCGATTTTTCACGTTATAGAAAAATTTCTAGTGCCACCTCGGTATCTTCAATGATAGAATATGGAAGTAGGTGACACAATTTTTAGTACTAGGCACTTAGAAAATATAAAAAAAAGTTATTCAATTTAAAAAATTGAACTCTGCAAATGTTATTATGAATATTGCCTTCATCTCTCATTTTTTTACAAATTGGCGGGGAAAAATGAGATTTTTTTTGTCTAACGTCAACATGAATTTAACGCGAGAAAATTTTCGTGCAATGTTTTTAAATGACTTTCGTTGCCATTTAAGCCAACAAGAAATTTATGACAGGCTACGGTTGGCCTTTCATGATGAAGCTCCATCCCTTATCACCATTTATAAACCGTTTTAACAAATTGAAACGTGGTCGCACTAATCTGACTCACGGTCTGCGTGAGCGACGTCCCTACGGCGACGACCGAAGACAACACTAGTGCTGTGTGTCGCGATAGAGACTGACAAAATTGTGATGTAAGAACAGATGCGGATAAGCTTAGGTATCGATAATAAAGTGCACAAAATTCTTCACAAACATTTAGGCTCAGAAAGCTTTGTACTCGGTGGATATCTCGTAATTAGAGCGAAGCTCAAAAAGTCCGTCGTGTTAATTGGTGCTGCGAAATGATGCAAAGATTTGCCGGTGAGTCAAATGCTGTATACGACATAGTTACAGGTGACCAAACCTGGACTTACTGTTACGATCCTAAAACCAAAAGACAGTCTGCTCAATGGGTGTTTTCTTTCGATGAATTGCCTACTAAAGTGAAACGAGGTCAAAGCGTCCGAAAAATGGTGCCCCTTTCTTCGGAATGAGTCATTATACAACAATTATTTGAAAGATAAAAACAGTCACTGCAGACTGGTACACTAACAACTGTTTGCCTCTTGTTTTGGAAAAAGTTCGGGAAGTACGACCTCGTAGTAGGATTCTCCTTATCATCATAACAACGACTCGCTACATACCGTTAGACAAACGACTAACTATTTGGAGACATCAGAGAGACACTGGCTCGCCCGCCTTACAGCCTCGAGCCATTTTTATTTCTTAAAACAAAAGAACTTCGAGGAAACTAGTTTACAGGCGCTGAGGAAACAATGGCTGCATATTAAGATGCCGTCGAAGCGACCCCTAAATGCGAGTGGGCAAATTGTTTCCTAATGGTGCCATCGAATACAACGATGTATTGATCTCAACGGACACTATTTTAAAATAATAAAAATAATTTGCTAGTTTGCGAAGTTTTTGATTTTCTAAGGAATTTTAGATTAACCCGCTTAGAAAAAATTCTAGTCAGTTACCATCCAATTCCAAAGTGACGCGTCGACCGCTCTCATTGGCAGTAGTTCTTGACCGTCAATGACTATCGATTGATAAAATGATAACCTATCACTGGACATGGTAATTGAAAAGTCTCAATCCTCACACAAAAGTTTAATTTTTTTTTACTATTATTAATTAATTAAAAAATTTATTCATTATTAAAAAATAAGAAACCTACATTAAATCAATTTACTATATAAAATATTAATATATTTGTGAACTTCTTGAGATTCATGTGATAAAATCAAATGAGAAAAAAACCGGTCAATAGCATATCGGACCATGCTGTGTAGGGTTCCAAAGCCGTCACAACAAAGAAATGAACTACAAATGAAAAACCTACGTTGTTACTTTTTTTCCATGTGTTCCGTATATAAGTATATGCACTTTGGTCACCTATAACTAGAGAAACAAGTATGTCGACTATTACTCATAAAATAGTATAAACTAAATAGCTCCAGCAAAAGGATGTCATGACATTTACGACCTTTTGTTGAGAAGCACAGTTTTTCGACAATAACTCAGTATATTTTGTACATAGATAATGTACAAAATAATTTTTGTTGAAAGTATTTACTAAGCGATATCTTTGTAAATGTTTTCATATTTTTTTTAAAGTTTAAAAAATAAATGAAGCGGGCACAATTATTATGCTATTTTCGTAATGGGTATTTCCGAAAATATTCACTTAATCAAAAAATGGCTTAGAAACCTTAGTCTTTTTACAAGAAATGTTGAAATATGTGCCACACATTGATGTTTGCTGATAAAAAAAAAATTTTAAACTTCTGTTACATGTATGGAGAGCCCTCCTTAAAAATATTTATTTTTGTTATGACTACTAAACTAGGTAGCGGCTTATACAACACACCTATAATATAAATTTCATCAATATACATTTTGTAGCTTTTGAGTAAAATTCCTGTGACATACGGACAGATGGAGGGACGGACATGACTAAACTGTAAGGGTGAAGCCATTCAAGTATTACGTAAGCAGAATTTGTGTAATTTTAATCCCCCTTCCCCTTGTCAGCAAAAGTAGATAAAACTCTTACCCTTCCCCCCTATGCTTATGTAAACATTAGTTTTATATTTTTTTTTCACGAGCAGCAGCTATCAAGTCTAGAAATAAAAAATCTGAGACTACAAAGGAAAATCTATGACTATAAAGGAACTTACAGCACATTTAATATTTATGTAAACAAACTATTACTAAATAGTTTGATAGAATACAACATAATGTTTTTATGTTGTATTTTTAACATAAGAATGTTATTTAGTTTTATTAAAAATTTTGAAACCATTTCAACAGTGGAAAAGTGGATCAATGTATGCATGCAATGCATGGATAGATGCAAAAGATAAGATGCACAGTCGCTCACTATTTTTACATTGAAAAGCGGCTCAAAATAACAATAGAAAATGTATTCTGTCAAAATTTACATAATATCTGTAACTTACATTCTATAGTACCAAAGAAAAATAAAGGAAGAATTATTACTTATCATATGACATTTCAATCGAAAGATTATAAGAAAAAAGTTCATTTTCAAATATGATTAGTACAAAAAATTATAATCTTGATACTGCAACACAATAAGACAACTTTTGCAATTTGCACATGCCATTCTATAGCAATGCATCAGTGGAATGGCTTAACGTTTTTTAATTACTTATTATTGTTTTTTATTTGAATGAATAAACATCATCATGGGATATTTTTCTGCAGAGGAAAACTTAATATACTAATAACACAATACTATAGCCAACATAAAATTTCAAATTTATTATGTATTTGGATTGTAACATATATTAAAGGACTTGACTTCCTACTATTTTTATCATAAAGCAGATGATTCATTGAATATTAAAATATTTTTTGTTGCATAGCAACATATATACTGTACAATTGTACATACTCTATTAAAAAACAAAATGAAATACGTCATATCAATTTCCTCGAAATAGATTTAATTTGTTGTACAAATGTCTTTTAGATGTAATTTTAAGATTGTTCAAAAAATAAACATTTTATAAATAAATAAAGAGATTATTAATTTATGAACCAAGTCTCTATTAATGAGGGATCGAATATTGTGACAATGCAAAAAGTATGAGACCAGAGTTGTTTAGGTATATTTCTGTAAAGCCCGTTAATATCTCAGATTTTAATAGTACTTTAAATGAAAAAAATTAAAAAATTATAATAGTATCAAATCCTCATTATAATACACAATTGAGCACTTATTCGAAGTAAACTAAACTTTATTTATCGAAATCATATATAATTTTTTTCAAAGCTTTTAACATGTTATTTCAACATTGTTATGCAAAAGGCTGAGCAAACCAAATGCAATGAGTGCTAAATGGTCTGTATTAGTACTCATTTACCAAGGCCGTTTTGAGCGCGGTAATGTGCATCTTCTATTTTTTATTTGTCAATGGAAAACAACCATTAACTAATAAGACGTCAAACTCAATGAACTGAACCGACACGAGATCGAATAATTTAAGTGCACAGCGCGCGCGGTTACTCTCCTGCTTCGATTCTTTCTAATTTAACAATAAACCACCGCGTGAGGGCGAATAGTAATTAGGGGAATCCCTTTCCAGAAAAATCAGGCACTTTAATAAATATTACTGACGTAATAATCGTCCAGAGCCTCCTGTCCCTCATGTCGTCAAAAGTAAGCAAAGCAAAAACCCTCCACCCTAATCGGGTGCTTATGTAATACTTGAATGGCCCCGGTTCTGTTTTTGCCATTTTACTCAGAACCCTAAAAAGTTATTGATATAAAAAATATGTAAATTACATTTCTCTTAGAACAATAAACCAAGATATATTTCAAGTACTTAAAAGTTTTTATATTGTTGAAGTCTGTTCTTTTTGCAGAATAGATAAATAACATGCATGTCAATTCATTACTATCTAATTCCTCATATTTGCTACTTTTGGAAAAAATAACTGCTATTTTCATGTTTATAATGTAACAGAATTAATTAAATGGTTGATTAAGTATTACTGAACAACCATTAGCATTTTGAATAAAAATTTGAATCAACACCAATGTTAATAATCTTCAAAGGTATGCTGTTTTGCATTATATATTCTTTTTCAAAATGATCTCAATATAAAAGTCTAACATTGTGTAATAACGCATTGTCATTAACCAGATTAACCTCATAATATCTAAATCTGCAATTGTTGATGTCTGTTTTAGATATAATTAAAGATAATTATGTGATAAGAATATAATAATTTAAAACACCCATATTTGACAATGTCGATTGGCCTTAGAAAGCTACACAATGTCTCAGTCATTCCAAGGTCTTAAATTTGGTATGCATCAATGTCATCTTTATATCTCATAATTGAGTATTATCATATAACACGCCATTTACCTACAAGGATAAAGGATATAATTAGATTATCTTCAACATGATAAATAGACTTTTATGTATACAATAATTTATTAGTTATTTACAACAATAACGTTAACACTATTTCTCAATTTCAAAGATTACTACTGAATAGTACTATGCTATTTATATCATAAATATGCGAGACGAATGAAGTATGTTAAGTTATTGAAGCACAAAAAATTACATTTCCAAAAAAAAAATGAATCATGAGAACAATCAAGTCATCGCATAAGATTTTCTTACCTAAGCAAAGAAGATAGTTTTTTAAAACATATCCTAAAAAGACAATAAATAGTGAAAGAAATTTAAAAAACATTTTCCATGCAAATGTTTAATTTTTAACCTTCGTGAACATAGGAGGTATTAGAAAAACTGTGGGGGATAAGCATAGAATGCTGTCTAAATCAGCTCTGATCCAATATTTTTAAATGGTGATATAATCAAAATCATTCAAAAATTCTAATACTATTGGTACATTGAAAACTATTGTTCAACTTGTTAAAATTAAATTGTACTTGAATAAATACAGATCTTTGATAATTATATCAGTTTGAAATACTTAAAGAAATTTAAATTTAAACAATAAATAATTGCATAAGTACAACCCTAAAACACATTATCACAATATTTCTCAACTTATAATACTTAAAGCGAAAATGATGATTTTGGTTTGATTTCCATTTCTGGCAATGAAAATGAATAGTACTTCTGCTTCATTTGTTTCTGCAGAGTAATCCCAAAATTAGATGTTAAAACCCAATTTCCTCATACAGGCTTTGTGTTCTTCTATCAAATGACCACAGTTTTCTTCACCTTTTTCAATTATACTGAAACAATACATTGTAAACATTTATTACGACAATGGTATGTTTAGTCAAATTCCAAGGATTTTTTTCCTGCATAACCTAATTTTTTTTATGGTTCCATGAGTAAAGGACCTAAACGGCAGTATAAATGATAAGATCACTTGATTTTGACATCGGCCCATGGAAAAAATACTTAGCCAGGTTTTGCCTCACAAATTGGCAAGGACTGTTTTCAAAGAATCAAATGACCTTATTATATATTACGATCAATAGTATTGTAGAGGATGAATACTCCTTCAGGGAAAGTGGTTCTGAATTGAAACACATATAATACATAAATATTTATACAAAAATGTATGAAATAAGTATATAAAATTAATATTATTTACATCCTAGACCGTGGCCATATACTTATTATAATTTAGAGCACCTATATCTGTGTACAAACAGGTTGCATGTGGACACTATAAATTCACATTACCTCGCTTTTTCCTTTAATTTTCTCTTAGAGATGTCCTTCATATAACCCTAATATATGATAGTGAACTGGCTGCATGCCCTAAATGCCTAATTACCCCGAAACAACCAAAGGATCCCATGCTGTTACCACACGATCTGGTTATATGCCTATCGAGTATATCTTAGAATACACTGGTAGCCTAAGACCTAATTATGAACTAAATATGTTCATCTAATTTTAGGGAAAATAAAACACACAAAAAGTTATTCTTTATTGCATATTGGAACCTATCTAGGTGCCAGCATCGCCTATCCCCTTTCGACACTAGGATGCAATACCTAATGAGATTGCATCAAACATTTTACAATGTGCATCCTTTATGCTATATTACATTACACAAACTGATTATTAACTATATTGCTATAAAATAAAAGTTATTACAATTTTAGGCATCTACTATGGACATGGTCGTCTATAACTCACTTATGTATATTACAACATTGTTATGTATGATTTTGTGAGTGAAACTATACAATTCTATATATTTCGTATGACAACATTCCTATTTAGCCTTATATGCTTCAGTATGCATTTACTATTGAAATTGTTTATACACTTTTGAAACGCAATTAGACTTATGAAATTATTATATAGCTATATGTATATAAGTAATCTTAATAGTTATTTATTTGAGTATCATCGTCTGTAGCAAGTACACTGGATCTGATAGGATTATACAAAAATTAGGATATATTGGGACACAAATTGAGGGAGACCTTTTTTTTCAGGTTTTTTCCATAGAATGAAGGGAGATAGTATAACAATATAGTAACCTTATAACTCATCATTACTATAAGGTATGTTGCATTCGATAGGCTCATAGAAAAATCAGTTATACAGAGTAAAAATTCACCAAATTTTTTTTCTCTCAATGCCTAAGTCCACCCTAGAAATCAATATTAATAAACAAATTTTAAGACAATAATATAAGTAAGATTAATATTATACTTTATTTCTAAGTTCAATGTATATTTTTTGGTTATTGTATAGGAAATTAACTGACAAAATTCCATACGCCGGATTAGCAACCAAAATAATAATAAATGAGAAATATTTAATAAAACAAATCCTTGTAGTAAATATTTAGGTATTAAATAGAAAGTTTTAAATTATATTGCGTAACACAGTAAGCATTAAACACTGTAACCATACCATGCATCACGCGCCCGTTTCGTCTCCGGGCAGGCACAACATGGTTTAAGCTTCTGTTTTTCTGCGTCGGGTGAAGCCAAAGGTCCAGGAATCGGGACATCGGCAGCTTTTGCGCTGGCATTGCCCATTTTATTTTGCTCTTCTTCCAACTACGTATATCTAGAAGATATGGAGTATCGCTGCAAAACTACTAAGTTTAATTACGATCGGTCAGCGATATAGTGTATTATCTATGGTCAGCGATATGACAATTAATGTCAAAAGCACGTCAAAGTACAGTGTTTTTAAGGATAATGAATTCAATGGTCAAACAGACCAAATTTTAATTATACATTATGGTATATGTTCGGTGAAATTTGATAAATTTTTGTTGTGTTTGCATGCAATTTCTTCTAATAAATAAAACCCATTTTTTGGATATATAATAAACACAAAAATCAAAAATAATTATTATAATACATTAACAACTGGGGTAGCTATGAATTTTATGTAGTTGTCAAAAATCTTCCAACTTTCCGATGTACAACCTGTGGAGCTGATATTTTACAAAGAGCTATCGAGATTTGAGATATATTTATTAAGTAAACTCATGTTTACTTTTACATTATATTTTTATTTCATATGGTTACGTGTAATTGATACAATAACACCATAACATTATACATTTCTCACTTATGTAACTTTTTCTTTTTTTTGGTTTCCCACTTACGACCTGGAGTATATAAATATCTAAAAGGTCTGAGATTAATACTCGTTTTAAAAGATAATACGATTAATTGCTCAAATAAGCGAATATTATATATATAAAATAACGTGATTGTCAATATCACAACTAATATGGCATAGATTTATTGTTATAAAATTCCAGCGTTTTTATAAAAGAGATTTAAGCTGTATTATAACCAAAAAAGCCTTACAGTTTTTTGTTAATAAATAAATTGTCAGAAGTGTCTGTTACTCTAATGGGTTTTAGGAGATGTAATCGTTATTTGGAATATAAAAATAATTTTTACCCACTTTTAGTGCTTAGGCGAATAATATATGGGAGCAGAGCAGTTTTCATTGATAACAATGCATTCCGCTGTTTTCAATAAAAGCCCGAACAAATAAAGAGACATTCACGTTACATTAATTTTTTTCGTATTAATGTTGGATTATTTACTGAAACGGAAACACATTCTATAACTTAAACACATTTATATGGATTCATGGAAAAACAAAGTGCGAAAATTATCGATAATAGTTTTGGTACGATACATCGTTAGACTTTTTCTCTAAAATGCTATCTTTACTATAAGATGCTATCTGTCATCTAAGCATACAATTCGCTGTTAATGTTACCAGCGATTTTTAAAAAACGTGGAAAAATACAGATCCTAATTTACAAAAATAAAATAATATCATCATTATTATTTTTTTATTGAATAAACTTTAAAACTCGCTGATGATACCGCGCTCTTTTTTAGGAGTAGGACTAGGCGCTCCATCTTCCGCCACCTTCCGAAGGCCATTGATAAGCTAGGTCAATGGTTCCGGAAGTGGCGGATCGAGGTAAAGCCGGATAAGTCGGCAGCTATACAATTCAAGTATAGCAAGAATAGAGTAACAGACACTTCTGACAATTTATTTATTAACAAAAAACTTTAAGGCTTTTTTGGTTATAATACAGCTTAAATCTCTTTTATAAAAACGCTGGAATTTTATAACAATAAATCTATGCCATATTAATTGCGATATTGACAATCACGTTATTATATATATATAATATTCGCTTATTTGAGCAATTAATCGTATTATCTTTTAAAACGAGTATTAATCTCAGACCTTTTAGACATTTATATACCTAAAGATTGCCATAATATACCACAACATTTAATATGTTTATTTACTAAATATGGAAATGCGTAAAGATGACCACAGTGTAATTTCGTAATCAATGTGGTTCAGCCATGCTTTCAATTTAGCTGCAGCACAAAAACAGGCCGACTCAACCGGGAAGATGGCACAATCTCACATGATTTAAATGCTGAGTAACAATTTTCGTTGTTGTGTTTTGTTCAATGAGTGATAGTTCCGGTGGCCCACTTCTACCTTCATCGTCACACTCCTCCTCCATCACTCCATTTCCCCTTCCGTCAGCACACTCCCCCTCCATCACTCCACTCCTCCCACCATCAGATATTCTATACCTATCCAAAAACTTAACAACACACTGATAACTGTTCTGAAGTTGCGAGTGTTCATGTGCGTCGGTGACCACCTGCTCTCTGGTGGCTTACTTGCTCGTTTGTCTCTCTAAAATGACAAAAAAAAAATAGAGAATGCTCTGTTTAATTTAGTTAAATGAAAAATGTCTCGATAATGTTTTAGTTTTTTTATTTCTTATATTTTGAGTAGAAACACAAGTTGAAATTTCTTGAGTGTATTAAAATAACGCTGTTGGATTCAAAGAAACTATATGTTATATAGTTACATTAATTTACAGATATCATTACCTTAAAAAATCTCTAGAACATTCTGTTTTGAATCGTTAATTACTTATATACTACCTGCTATACTGATAAAGATTAAGAAATACATCTGAGAATTCTGCATTAAAATGAAATAGTGTTACTTTTATCAGTATTTTACGTTTAGGCATAAGCGTACTCACTCGACTAGACGATTAATCAGAGCCGGAGTTCCGCAAGTCTCCGCCCTCTCTCCCCTCCTGTACTCCGCGTACACCAACGACATACCGCGCCCGACGTCCGGCGTCCAGCTCGCGCTTTTCGCTGATGATACCGCGCTCTTTTTAGAGTAGGACTAGGCGCTCCATCTTCCGCCACCTTCCAGGCCATTGATGAGCTAGGTCAATGGTTCCGGAAGTGGTGGATCGAGGTAAATCCGGATAAGTCGGCAGCTATACAATCAAGTATAGCAAGAATAGGTCTCAACTTGTTGTCGATCGGAACACCCCAACCTCAAAATGTTGAACGCGAGAATTTCGTGGCAACGGTCTTATAAATACTTAGGTGTCACGCTCGATAAGACTCTCCACTTTCGAGTACATATCGCGCGTGTTAGGAAGAACGCGCTTTTCTACACAGCAAGGCTCGGAGCCATGCTAGGTAGGAAAAGCAAATTATCTAGGCGCAATAAGCGCACGCTTTACAAAACGTGTATTAGGACGGTGATGACGTACGCGTCTCCAGTATTCGCTCACGCCGATTCTAAAGTACTATATAGGTTACAAGTAGTACAGAATAAATTCTGTAGAGCGGCAACGGACGCACATTGGTGCGTTCGTAATTCCATTCTCCACAGAGACATGGAACTCCTAACCCTCACTAAGTACATGAAGGACGCATCGAAGCGATTCTTCGACATCGCGGGATCACATCCCAATGCGCTCCTTCGAGCGGCGGTTGACTATCAGCCGCCGCCTCCCACCCACTTTCTCTGTAGGCCACGGAACGTACTGATAGATCCACCTGACGCTCTTACAGCGGCAGTTGATAGCCTTAATGACGTCAACGACACGTATGACTGACTTAGAGTCGGTCAAATCGATAGTTAGGTCATCAACCTGAGCACCCTTACTCCACCTGGCCGCCGCAGACCGCTCCCGGCCGGGCAGGAGGAACGGGAACCGACCCGTGACGGTTTCCGGTGACATCCTATGCCGAGGCGACACCCCTCAGGAGTCGTCCATAGGGCATGTCACGCGCCGTCGGCACTCACACGTGCCGTCCGGCCGCGCTCGTTAAAGCTATAGAAGTCGTCCGACCGATCGTCAGACTCGTCGCCTGACTATATAGCATAGCCGATCACCGACTTCACTTTCAGGGGGAATTTTTTAGTGGGTTTCAGTCCCACACTACCCACGCGTACGGGCGCGAGGGTGTGCAGGATAGATATTTTATACCCCCTCCACGTCGCAAGTGGGAAACCAAAAAAAACAAAAAACTTTAAAATGTACACAATAGTGTTTTTATGTTTATTGAGCTTTAAAAAAATATTTAAAGACATCGCAGACACTTTTAGATTGTCAAGGGAAATGAGGCGTTGTTATTTTTTTTTTAATAATTGAGTTTTCTAGTCAATATAGATCTAGGCATATTTTAAACTCAGTCCTTGAAATATCGTCACACACAAGACATTTCTAATCAGTGTATGATATTACGGTAATGGTTTACCATTATAGCAATTGATGACGTCTTTTGAGACTGGAGTAAAATTTATGCTTTACAGTTTTGGTTTAATATTACCGTCTTACCAAAGATTCCAGAAAACGCACCTAGAGTTGAATTACTCAAAATGCTTACACAATACCATTTATCGCCACAGCAAAAAATAAATAAATTCGTATAACTTATGTACTCGGATGAATTTTTTTTGTTTGGCGTTTTGGCAGATTTTACTTTTAATTTAAATAAATCACGTTAAAATTGAAGATTAAAGACCGAGATTCGGATCATGATTTAAAGATATAGCGTTTGATATAAAAAGTGAAGAAATATATTTTATATTCACCAGGCAAAGCAGCGAGCGCAGCTAATTCTCAATAAAATGATTATTATTGAAATATATTTTTTATTAACTTCTTTACACAAAAAACACAGAGATCACTAGAAAAACCAATTAAGAAATTCATTTTATGTCCACTCGGGTGGAACTGACGGCAAAGTTAGTTATTAACGAAATAGTTATTAATAAATATGTACGATTAAAAGAAATATTGCTTTATGTATATAAAATATTATTGTTATAATAGAATTTCTGATACGTCTACCTGAGCTGAATCGCCAGCACAGCTACTTATTAATAAAATAGGTAATATTTAAAAATTATACGAGGCGTTAATGTGATGTGATGTGATCTGAAGTCATTATATTTAAACACTGGCCAATTTTCATGTGGTTATTTTTGGTTGGATTATCGATATTATTAAAATAGAAATTATTATTGCATAAACGAATACAAATTATTTTATTAAATATTTCTTCCATCCAAAAAAGCATTCCACTTTCTCTCAAATCGCGGCTAAAGAAGTTTTACTTCTATAATCAGATGGATTAATTATTGTAAACTGCTAATTAATTGAATTCAATTCCAATTTTGAAGTATTTGTTTAGTCGATTTATATAATTTAACTTAGAAGTTATATCCGACATTGAAAACCGATATTATACATACCAGTGTTTTACGTGAAAAAATTTAGAATGGTCCATATAAAGATATAAGACGCATTAATTTCAGTCATATAATAATTTAAGATTACATATATCAATTGTGAATTATTAAACATTATTTTATTTAGGTTTCTTTTGTAGGGCATATTAGTTTGCTCTGTAGGACATGATATAAAAGCTATGATATAAATTGAATATATTTTTAAAGAGATTATATAATAATGTACAATATCCTACGTTAATATGTTTTGTATAAGCCTTCATATGGAATTTGGACGTAACCTAGTTTTTAACACATGTTGAAAGAATGAATTAACGTAAAGAATTACAATGCATATAGAACTCACGAAACTTTGCCGCTGTGAAGTTCGTCACGAAAGCGTTATAATGGCGTAAAATAAGAACGCCGCGGTGAAGAAGAAAAGGCCGAGGAGTGTGATATTTGCGCAATATATGATTCGCAGCCAATTCAGAGTGGCGAAGTTTCATGCGTTTTACTGTTTGCATTATAATTCTTTACGTTAATTTACGCTTTCAACATGTATTAAAAACTAAGTTATTTCCAAATTCCATATGAAGTTTTATGCAAGACATATTAACATAACATATTGTACATTATAGCATAATCTCTCTAAAAAGACATTTAATTTACATCATAGTTTTTATCATAGAGAAGTGTGGCTTTTATATCATGTCCTATAGAACAAGCTAATATACATTCTACAGTATTCGCAGGATGTAAGGGCTTGAGCCTCTTAGCTCTTTTTTCCTAAATCCACTACTGGACGGTGTTGTTATAAATACCGTGAAAAAACTAAAATAACTAACTTTAGATTTAATCGGTTAATAATTAATTCGGAACGCACCTTGTGTTTATGTTAGAAAAACATGAAAGTTGAAAGTTAAAACTAGTTAAAAGTAAACTTCAGATCGTCTAAGTTTGTCTAAATAAGAGGTAGTATTACTGAACTTATAAAAATATGAATACAACTGAGTATAAATATTAGATGGTGTGACATACCTTCATACTAAACTTCTATATGTGGTGTTAGTAGTGTCATTGGTCGGTATTTGCACATAATTACTAAAACTTTAATAATTAGCATAATTAAGGTAGTTCATTTTAGAATTGGTCTATAGCACACAGATAATTGAAAATGTTGATTAGGCTTGTTTATTCTAAGATATTTATTGTTATATAGTGCTAAGTGAACACTTTTTACTTTTTTTCTCTCAACAATTTAATATGTTTTTTGGTATATTTGTAGAATTATGTAGCTTTAGTCAATTAAGCCTTCATGATTAACTATATTATTTTTATAATGAAATTGAATATTATAAATGAATTGCAACTATTTAAATTTATTCTAAAACAAAAAAATACTATTCTGTATAAAAGGAGCTTGGTGCCAACTTGAGGGTAGAAACATAATTTTTTTGATTTAATAAATGCTCAAAATCACTTGGGACCTGCATTAGTGATTACTAATCTGGTTTTAAAATTATTTAAAAAGTGTGTTGTAGTTTCTATCTATAATTATTATTAAGTAGTCATATTTACTTTTATTTATTTATTAAATGTAAATATTTCTTGTATGAGCTAAAGATTCAAAATCAACAACACTGCTACAAAGTTTTTTATAATAAGATCATATTCTTCATCTTTTATAAGGCTTTGTGCAGCTAATGTTATTCAATTTTATAAACTTTGTTATATTTTGTAGAATTATGTAGCTTTAGTGTTCATGGATAACTATTTTATTCGTTACATTAAAATCTAAAATTAATTACATTTTTTAAATATTTTTTCAGGAAACAAAAATAATATCATACATACAAGTAATCCGCTCCCAGATAGAGCATAGAAAACTAATTATTTCATGATGTCACAGGCACTCAAAATATTTTCGGATTATCGACAGTGAGTACCAATCTTGTATTATTATCTAAAAAAAGATAATACAGTTTTATATATTCTGTGATTAATAGTAAGTATATATGTTAATAGTAAGTAGATGTAGACTTAAAACCCTAGTTTAGCTGCTAAGAAACTTATGGGCTAGGGTTTTAAGTCCATATCACCTCTACTAAGTTTTCTCTCTCTCTCTACATTAAAAAAACCACCAAAAACAACTGAGCACGCTTGGAAAACCCCTGAAACTTACTCAGTGCATTCAAACATGGAGCGAAAAGCTGTTGTAGGTGGTATTGGGAAAAGGAACTCAACAACGTTCAGTTCCTGCGTGAGGTATGAGTTCAACCTTGCTGTGCACATTTCGGCCAAGTCCTTTAGTGCAAGCTTTTGACAGAATTAATGAGCATAGGTTCATTGCAGCTTATTCTTTTTTATGTCCCATAGAAACACTTTTAAGAAAATCTACTGATTTTGAAAAGAGTAACTTTTTTATAATATTAATTTTGATTTGTTATGTCTCTGTACTTTTACAATATAGGGTTTTTCTAATTGTCACTCCCTCCCCCACCATTATTTTCTCTCCATGTTACAAAATGAGTTAAATTAAAAACCTACCTTCTATGACTTAGTTTGTTATTGCCTAAAGCATCTAGATATAATGAATACCTATTTTTCACACAAAATCCATAAAGTATGTGTATAAATATATTTTACATAATATTAATTTAATTCTGTCATATACATATTAAATGAGATTGCCCATGTCATAATTTGCATAGCTATACATAATAGTATAACTATATTTATGCCTGTGTCTACTTTTTTACGCTAGCATCAAGTGCAAAGTAGTCTAATTACAAGTGAACACTGGTGCAAGTATTAGTGTAATTTTTTTTACAAATTATTCACATCCTATGGGACAGGTAATTTACTACACTAACCTCAGAATATTTTTGTATCGTTTTTAATAAAATTATTATTACCGACATTTATGCTTGATAATAAGAGAGTCAAATGGTACTATGTCGATGTCATGGTGTGTAGTTTTTTCATTGCATTATTTATAAACATAGACTACAATAAAGAATAATTTACGATGTTTAATGAAGTACCCACAGAATACATTTAGTATATTTGTAACCTTGTAAAGACCTTGAAATCAGGTTTGTTTTCAATGTATTTCATCGCAAATATAGTTGTTTAATGTTTTAACACTTGAAAGCAATGTTTTTACTTAAATTATTCATACAAAAATTATCATAGAATAGAAATGAGTTTTTTGTAATATATCCACAGAAACAATCCTGTAAAGTCAAATTGCCACTCTCCAGCAGCCATTCTCAAAGGATTAATTATATTATTCCGATACTACCTGGATAGAATCATCGACTTTATATTCTCCTTGTTCTGGGATGGAAAATATGAAGCACTACCAGATTTGGAAAAAAATTTCAACTTTCTGGCTGAAAGCGCCACCTCATTAGCCAGAAAAATCAAGAGTAGGCAACTTAAATCTGAAGATCTTGTGAGAGCATGTATAGAAAGGATTAAAGTTGTGAGTGATGCAATTTTTCATAAGATCATATCTATTAAGAACAAGTTTGCTAGAGGGTGTTGAAGCATTATGTAAGCAAATTGCATGATTTTTGACCTCTACTCTATAAATCTCATTAGAAAATAATAGACTTCTACCCATAATGAAATGTAAAAATTCCTCAAAATTTTTATTAAGATAACGCAGTGTTAAACTATAAATTTGAATGCAGCGCCCTGCTAGCTGTGCACATTGTGGACTGTAAAATGGATGCAATTGTTTATTTTAAAAAGTCATATGCAACAAAAGGTTTATTTTTGTTTAAAATAAAAACTGGTATTGATTTTAAAAGATACAACTCACATTTTGAAGTGTTTGTATAATTTGATCTATATAAAAAATTTGGGGATTTGTATTATTCCTATTTGCAAGTAACATGTAGGCAACTGACAAATTAGTCATTATAAAACAGGTCATGAAATATCACTTTCACATTTTTTGTATTTTCTGAGAAAAATCGAGATTCCTATCACCAAAATTTCCAATTCATCGTATTATATATATATATATATATATATATATTTGTCTGAAATTTTCTGAATTAAAAATTGATTCATTTAATAAGACCACTGTACTTAGCAATGTAGGCTTATGTAAATTCTATAAATATTTATTATTTTTTAATAAAAATATGAAAAGAAGTTTAGTATAACTATGGCAAAAACAGTATTATTGAATTGATTTATAAATATTGTTTTGAAAATATTTTTCTTTACTTTTTTTTTTATATTATGTAAAATTTTGAATTTAACAAAAATGAAAATACAAAACAAGGAATATATTCTTCCTCACTTCTTTTATTGGCAAAAGTAAGAAAGAAAATAAACCTACACCTAGCCTGCTTACTTAATACTTGAATGGCCTTAGTATCAAGAATTATCCTTCTCTCAAAAACAAAAGTATTTAGCAGAGTTGATAATATCTAACATAAAGTTACCGTACGTATCTCATTAATCTTGAAAAATGCAATAGTGACTGAAGTGGTGCTGCCAGAAGAAATCATGGAATATTTTCTTTCTATATTATCTTGGTCTTGCCACCAGTCACATGTTGTGGAATTTTTATATATCAAATTTATAATCTATTTTCATAATTAACCTCATAATTAAACTCATTTGTATAATAAAAAAATATTTCAAATAATTTTTCTTAGAAATACATTCATGTTTCGCTTTTAGTATCATAAATTATGTCACTGACTATTTAAAAGCCATCTACAAATTGATAAAGCGGAACACTACACCGGATGTCTACAATTACTAAAGTTTTGATGGTGGCGATTAGGAATGCGTTTTAGAATTTTAAAAAAGATGCTACGCTAATATCACTTCTGATTTAAATGGGCCAATAGGGTGATATGTAGTGCTGACTTGTTGCCCACTTTATTAATTATATGTCAATTATAATTAATAGATATATTAACTGCTCATACAAAATTTGTAGGCAGGCCTGAACTCTTAAAAAATTATTCATCTTGGATGTAATATCCAGGTCTTCTTAAAATGATTGCATAAACTTTGTAAAGAAAAATTCAATAGTAGATATTTTTCAAAGCTTATACTATAATCTATAAAGGGCCACCTTTGGCTTTAGGGACATCCTCTGCATATAAATATTTTGTGCAGTGGCGGATCCAGGACATAGGGTGGGTGATCATTGGAATCATGACACCCTGGTGCCCTAATCCTTGTTTTAGCAATCTAATTAGAGACTTGTATTAGATTTTCATTATGACCTTAACTATATGGCCCGCCGGACTCGAAAGCTGGATCTGTGCCTTGACCGTGTATATCAAGGTAGTATATAATTACCATCCGTACTATAAATATAGAAATAACTTGTCTGTTTATTCTTTTGTTACTGCTTAATTACTAAATCAGTCTTGATGTAGCTTCATTAGAGTTAGCTTGAACTTTGGAAAATGACGTAAGTCAACTTAACTTTTAAAAAATCATAAAAAAATCGATAAAAAATAACCATGGACAAAGTTAGGATACTATGTAAATCACCTTAATAGTCTATAGAGTTTCTTAACCCTTTAGAATTGTCAGGAGTGCCTTCTCATAAACTGTGATTTGACAACATAAGATTGGTCAAATGATTATCTGAATTATAGAGTAAGATGCATAATGCAACCCACCACTGACCTTCAAATCTGTTCTTCCACTTTTGCATAATTACTAATTTTGATTAGCCGTGACGTAACACCTTAAGGGGTTAACACATTAAAGTTTTATTATTTAAACAATATAATAGTTAATTGTGTTCCGGTCCATCTAATATGAAGTCTTGATGCACCCAGGTTGTAAAATACTGCCCTGTTATAAATCACATTCCTGGGCCGAAATATTTTGAATCTGTTATTATTAGTGGCATAGTTAAGGACTTTCTTTCAATTTTACACAAAAATTTATATGGAATGTCTTATAACTCGCAGCGTGTAAGAATTCTCTCCTCTTGATATGTGGCCACATTTCAGTCTTACTACATAAAATCCTTGTTATACACTAAGCTTGATAAAATCTCGTTAAATCCATATTTTCAATTTAAAATAACGTGAGTACTTTATAAATTGCTTTTAAAATTACCATAAATCATTTCCAAAGGCAGACATTCAAAATACATGATGTGGATTTTGATAACAATTTTTTTTTTTCGTTGGCAACTCTATTTAATGTATGCCATTTACAAAATTTTTATATCATTGCAAATTTTTTGCCATATTCAATTGATAAGGATAATTAATAACTGCCATTTTCTACATATAGTTATGGAAAAATAGGGATTGTACCCATTGTGTACCTTCACTTCATTCATGTACACATAAATACCTTCATTACGATACAACTGTATGCATATAAATACTCACAAAATCACTAGTTTGGTAAGTATTTATAGCACATCATTGATTTTTTATTCATCATCTCTCATAAGCCATAAGAAATATACTCATTCCACAGGTTTAAAATTACAAATGACAGCTATTTTTTATACAGGCAACACTTTAAAGACTGCAATCAAAATGTAACATTGTTATTGTTAGGTAAATCCAGTGATAAATGCTGTAACTGATGAAAGGTTTGAAGAGGCTTTAAAAGAAGCATGTGAAGTCGACATGAAAATTGAAGAGGGGCCGAGTGATGAGTATTTTCAAGAAAAGCCATTTTAGGTAATTTCTATTAGAAATTTAGAGTTATTTAAAAAAAAATTACTTAGGTTCTTAGGTTTAGCAGCTGTGAAACACGGATGTGCTTTAAGTGTATCATCTCTGACTACCACACGTTCACAGTATAAAGCAGTGATACAATCAATTTATTTATATGTGTGTATGTATCATATGGAAATATGTTTGTCCTTCAAGCACACAGACTGGTGAATGGAATGTAATCAAATTTTGCACTGTGGTAAATTATGTTCTAGAATAGGCCATGGGATACCATTTATACAAAAAAAAATTGTACAAATTCTAGAAAAATAGTAATAGGAGACTGCTTCTTTCACAAATAATACGCTATACTATCCCTAAGTAATACAGCCTGTTTTAGTTTCACACATGAGTGTGTGAATGTAATCAGAACCAAGTGCGTGGTCTGGGATCAAAATTGAGATTAACTGCATGATCAATGTATCTAAAATAAAAAGGTACTCATACTTGGTTCATAGATCCTGATGGCGAAAGCGCGTGCGGACGTTAATATTAAAGTTTTAAAATTGAATTATAGTTTTGAATTTCTTTTGAATATTTTAAATTTGGTTTAACCTGACTATAAAAGTAGAAAATAAACTAGACAGTTCTTCTAGGTATATACAATATATTATACTTGGAATCAATAATTTACTTCGCCATTTTGATTTAGAGGAAACCGGATACTCATTCATAGATTATCTTATTAGAAATTCTAAAATTCTTCATCTTTAAACAGAACATTTAAACTGCAAGACTTCTCATAGGAGTATTGTTAACCTGAATCTTTTAAGATTTATTAATTTATTTTTTACTTTTCAGGTGTGCCATTTACAGCAAAGGAGTCCCATCAAGTAGCTGGTTTATTGAATACTCTGGGTATCCAGGCCCGACGTTATATCCGTGCCTGCACTGATGCTGAATGTGTCCGTCTGCTTAGGGAAGCTGGCGCCATACCCTTAGCCGTTACTAATGTTCCAGAAATCAATAAGTGGTTAATATAGATTATTGCCTATAATTTAAAATGGTAATCCATCGATCAAACAGAAAAACGTAGTAAAAATTAAATGTATTAGGGTGATTCATTTCCGCAAAGTATTTTTTTTTTCTCGGTGCTCAAGCAAAATCTTAATCTACATGTAGGAAAAAAATTCTCACCAAGTTTGAGCCCTTAATATTAATTTTAACCACTTTCTATTTCAATTTTTAGTTTTCCCATTTAAAATGCACGTAAAAAAAATGTTTTTTTTTTTAATTTCTAATGCTTAAAGACCTTTTACAATATTTTCAATCAGTTTGATGAACCTTATAGGAAATTTCATGCTCTTTAAAAATGCATTTGGGATTTTTTTCATATCTCCAATTGGTTCACCAGTAGAAGTGTTCTAAGTACAATTTTTGCGAAAAATCGCTTTTTTTCAGTTTTTTCGAGCTAATTGCCAAAAGTAAAAGGAAAATACCACTCAATTGTTAATGAAAAGTGGTTCGGCTGATATGTCATGCATTTATAGTGATTTTTATGCCTAAAAACTTAAAAAATCCGTAAATTATTTCAGTCATATCGGATAAAAGTGTGGTTAAAAAATTAATAAAATAGAGACGAATTCATAATGAAGAATATCAAGAAACAATTCGAATACATTTCACAAACACAAGTGATAACTAAATGTTAATATTATAATAACAACTCGAGTATAGTTTATTAAAAAGATAGTTTACTCTGTATCAGAATCACTCGATTACCGGACTAATGACTTAAACGGACTAATACGATAAACAATGAGAAAATCTCATTTGAGGTTAAGTATGACACAGAGTGGGGAAATCGTTTACAAAGACAATAGAGCCGCCAGTGTCATACTAATTAACTAGAGCAATCATAAAATTGTAACAGTAGCTTTTCCAGTCGGATAATCATAATTTTTTGCGTATGTTAAAATACGTCATCTTTGAATTATTAAAAACAATTATTGAAGTAATATTATTTCTACTTACCCCATATAAGCGTGATTGGAGATTACCTTGACTAGAATTGAATTTTTTGTCAATTTAAGAACTTTACTTCGAAAAACAAAATATTATTTATATTTTTTTGCTACAATTAAAAATGTTAAAAAATTGTAAAATCAACAATATAATTTCATTTTTGGCTGTTTTTATGAATTTATTTACTGTTTTTATATTAATTATAAGTCAGAAATCATAACAACTCGAGGAAAATGCTTTGAATAGAAAGATATGGAGGTAATAATTGAGAAAATTGGATTTAAATAACGTTTTTAGATAGTATTTACGGATATTTAAGTTTTTAGGCAGAAAAATCACTATAAATGCATGACATATCAGCCGAACCACTTTCATTGACGATTGAGTCGTATTTTTTTTTACTTTTGACAATTAGATCAAAAAAACTGAAAAAAAGCGATTTTTCGCAAAAATTGTACTTTGACCACTTCTACTAGTGAACCAATGGGAGATATGAAAAAAATCCCAAATGCATTTTTAAAGAGCGTGAAATTTCCTATAAGGTCCATCAAACTGATTGAAAATATTGTAAAAGGTCTTTAAGCATTAGAAATTTAAGAAAAAAACCATTTTTTTTACATGTATTTTAAATGGGAAAACTAAAAATTGAAATAGAAAGTGGTTAAAATTAATATTAAGGGCTCAAACTTGGTGAGAATTTTTTTTCTACATGTAGATTAAGATTTTGCTTGAGCACCGAGAAAAAAAAAATACTTTGCGGAAATGAATCCATCCTAATATGTATACAAATAGACATCATTGTTTTTCAGGCAAGAAACTCGTAACATGGTGTTCGGGCAGACTAATAATCCGTATCACCCTGGAAGAACATGCGGGGGCTCTAGTGGTGGCGAAGCAGCTCTTTCAGCTTCTTTTGCTACACCCATTTCACTGTGTAATGTATACAGCATTTACAGTACAACGCACGAAACTTTGCCGCTGTGAAGTTCGTCAGGAAAGCGTCGCAATGGCGTAAAATAGAAACGCATAATACTTGCGCAGCATATATCATTCGCAGCCAATTCAGAGCGGCAGAGTTACGTCTTGCATTGTACTGTAATGGTTTATCGTAAGGAGACTTTAACCATCATATTATTTGTAGACATGTGTATAGTTCTAGGCACAGTTGGTAGTGAGCCTACGTGCTGTGCTGGGGGCATGGATTTGATTCCCACACAAGACAAACAGTTATTTGTTTAAAAGTTAATAGATTTTCACATAGTACAATCTTTGCATATCTCTCTTGCTTAACTGACGTCCATCAATCTTTCTATACAAGCTTATCGGTTTCAGGTTCTTAAAATTTGACCCACTTTTAATATGTCACCAACGTGGTCTGCATAGAATTTTGTAAGGCGACCCATACCAACCTTTCCATCACACACATTCGCTTTATTGAATGTGTGTGACATTATATAGAGCATATATACTTAGAAAAAAAAAGGATTATATATTATTATATTAACTATCTGATCCCCATAATTTAGCCCTCAGGTGGGATTCACATGGTGTCGTGTTTATGTTGAAATATATTATTATTGAACTGATATAAAAGATGAGATATATCATTTGTTACTATTATATTTCCAATAGGCTGTTTAATCATGTTTATTATTAATTGTAATTAAGGGCAGTCAACCAATTAATACTTGATCAGGAACAGTGAAACAGCAGCCAAATCTTAACTAATTAATAAAATTAAATAAATGCATCATCTATTTTTATATTTAACATTCATAATATTAAAGGATATAATGCATAATGGTAATACTGAGTTTCTATAGAGGAAATTGGTTTAAATGCAAATTAGACTTGTTAGGCCCAAGTCTAATTATCAGTATGACTATAATCGAGTATTCAATAATTAAACTGGTTATATAATCGGGAGATAGTATTTTTCTAGTTTTAAAAAAATTAAGTAATTTAAAATTATATGTGTATATATACGTATATTGTGGAGCACAGCGTAGGGGGGTATCCTTCAGGATTTTTGATGAAGTCCAGGAATTCAATTATTTAAATAAAAGATGACTTGAACCTAATCTATTTATTGATTGGTTCTTCAATATCTCTCCTTTCGAATTTCAGTACGGTCTTTCTATCATAACACTATAATAATCCACTTTTCTATCACAATCGAAGCTTGTGTACCCTTTGGCATGAGCTCTTGTCAACTGTTTTTCTTACTCTTTGCTGTTTTATTCAAATTTCACAATCAAATTTTGAATCGAACACGAGCCTACATTCGCGAGACTAAGCACGAAGGCTGAATGCCTCATACGTCACCTACTCCTAGCTTAACTACTACAATATATATATACATATATATATATATATACGTATTTTTATTGATAATTTATTGCTATTTGAGTACATTGTACTTTGATTGTTATGAGAATTTTATTAGTTTTGGGGAAAATATTGATACAAATAGTTTTGGCAGTGTTCTATATATGATGATCACCTTGAGTTCTAAAACGATCAAAGCAGGTAGTTGTACTGGTATAGGGTAATCTGATTGAATAAGTTCTGGGTTATAACGTGAATGCATCAACACATCTCAACAAAGCTCTCGATTTTCGTTGAATAGATAAAGATATGTGTGATCTGGCATCATCATGATGAAAAAACAGTCTCTTTCTTTTCACAAAAGCAGGCGGTAGGTATTGTCGTAAGTGCCTACATCACTCTCCACCACCCACTTCGTCTCATACCGCAGGCAACGACTCTGCTGCTTCTCTGACTATAAACAGAGTGAAATTTCTCAAATTTGAAATCTACCGATTGTTTCCAGTATTGGAGTTATTTAATTTGCTTTATTTAAATTATAAACTAATGGTGTGTAAATCTAGTCTATGAATTGGTAAAAATTAGAAACTTGATTTGAAGTTTGCAACTTTTTTAAGTGTTTTCTTGTCTCTATTTAAATATGTCTAATTGCCTTTTTTTTACTATTGATAAATTTTATCACGCACTACAATTTCTCATATACATAGTAAATTTTTTTAGGCTCTGACATCGGCGGATCGACGCGCATGCCCGCGTTCTACTGTGGCTTGTTTGGACACAATCCAACTGCTGGCACCACCAGCTTAAAAGGCCAGTATCTACACGTTTTAGAAAAAAGTAGATGTTAAAATCGATACTAACAATTTAAAACTTTGAACTGAATTACTAATTAACTCCGATGTTCATTTTTAATGTTTGCTTTATTTTTTTTTTAATTTCCCGTTCATTATTAATGATTGTGCAATGAATATTCGAAGTCCATTTAACCTCGCACTGAGTGGAGCGAGACTGCAGTTTGCGACGTGCACAGTCCAATGTGGCGGTCACTGACCGGAGCAATGATGAGAAAATTATAATATTCATCTTCGCTTCTTTATTGCAGTGTCCGGTGTAGATGCTCGATAGAAATCCAAATGTTTATAAATATAATTTAATAGCATGAATAACCCACTGTAAACACACGCCATTTCCTATGCCAATACAAAGTTAACCGCTGCCCGCTATGTTCCATGTCACACTTCCTTCTGCAGCAGGCCTCATAGTTTGAAGTTATTATGAAAGCAAACGTCTTGTTAAATTATAAAATGCTCTGTACCATATTGCTGCATCCTTGGGTATATGGTAATGCTCCAATAGAGCAAGACATTAAGATTTATAAATTTTTATACACTAAATGCTATTCTTCCAAACCCACATTCCACACTACTAAATTTAATAAGTGTGAGGTGGAAATCGAATATTTCTCTGAACTCCATGACATCAGACCTTCCATTACACAGGGTTCTATTCTTGTCCCTGTGTCATACTCCAAGCTTACCTCGATTCTGTTTCATAATAATGATGTCGTAAATGATTGCAGTACTTCTCTAGCAGTAAATGATGCAAATCCTGGAAAAACCTTCACCAAAACTCCAAATATATGTCAATAAAATGGATCAATGGCTGAAACTGTGAAGAATAAAACACGATATAACAAAGACATGAGGCCAATGGATGAATGCTTGCCATTAGCAATATGAGTTGAACTGCCAATCTGAGAACTTGGCTTTAGATGTATTACACAATACACTGAAAATTTTAACTTGAATGTTATTAATTCAATAATAAAAACCCAGCCAATGTAAGAGTCTGGCCATATCCACAGAGTTCTGTACCAAAGAACAAAATAGTGTGCAATTTGCAATGACACTATGAGCAACTTATCACTCCCTATAAATTTGAAAAATTAAATGTGACATTATATAGCCTAAATTATATGTTTAAATAATAGGCACCTATTAAATCCACATGTGTGAAAGTTTTTCACCTAATGGATTTTAAATACCTAACCAACAACTCTCCACACGATAAAATGCACAAAAAAAAATTATCTCTTATTTTTATCTATGGGAAGCTAACCCTATTTTTTTTATGGCAGCTTGTATAAAATTATAATACCCGAGCAATTTCATTTGATTTTAATGCATTCATATGGATGCACAGCACACTAACAGAAAGAAACTATAAGGGTTATTTTTTCGCCTTTGTATAAAGAACCCTAAAAAGATGCGAATATACAATGCTTGGATGTTGTCTCATAATGGTCCTATAAAAGCTTAATAAAATCAACATAGATATATTCTATCCAACTTTTGGGATTTGCTAGCAATTTCTATTTTAATATCCAAGTGTCTCATAAATATTGTTTGTTTTTAAAGTTTACTTTGTTCATTGAATAATCATGCATAAAGAAAACCTTATTATTTAAAGTACAGACCATCATATTTTACGGTCTTAACTCAAAATTCAGCAAGCTCTTTGAGACATTGATAAAACTATTCCTTGGGCTTGAATACAAAGAATTGCCACACTGCAGTTTCAACATCTCTTTTGGACTCAAATTTTTTTTCACAAAAGAGTTTCACCCTGGATCTGAATAAATAATAGTCTGACAGTGCAAGTTTTGGACTATATGCTGGAAAAGGTAGGAGTTCAATACCGCCAAGTAATTTTTGTAGAATATGGACTAGCATCGTTATGTTATAAGAGCACTCGTTTTCAGTGTATTAACCTGAATGTATCTATAACAAAACCTCATACATCAATGTCAGCTGCTCACTACATTCTTGGTAGTAATGATTCGGCCATCTGGAATTATTTCAAAGTACACTAAATCGTCATAATTCCACCAGCCACATAACAAGACTTTCAGCATGAATCGACCTGTCTTAACAACAGATTCAGATGATTCTCCCATGTCTAACCTTTATTTTTCCATGCGTGAATGTTTAGATAAATCCATTTCTCATCGCAAGTAACAATTCGGTTAATAAAACGATCATCTTTTGGTAGCAAGGAGCTGCTTGCACATTCCTACTCGACGTTTGGCTTGAATCTCGTGACTTATTTTGTGGGACACTATTCGACAAATGTTATAGGTCTCACATAATGATTTTAAGCGGCAATGTATGATGTTTGTAGAAGGTCCAAGGAACTCCGATAATCGGCGAGGGCTGGTAGTAGGTTGGTTTCCTACTGCTTCCTTTGTTGCCTTAATATCCCGTACACTGTGCTGTAAATAGCCTTTTCTGCGCCCTGTGCGAGCTTCTATAACTGCGCCCTTGTTTTTTTTTTTTAGATATAGGAACCCTAGTTAGAGCAATGCTATGTATAAACCTACTTTATTTCATTCAGGGTGATAAAATAAAGCACAAGGACTTTGGTGTTGGTGGACCAATTATCTAATATTTTGAAAGAAAAATCAATTTTTTAAAGAACTAGAACTGATGTTGGCAAACAAGCGGACGAGCTATTTAAGTGGATCCTTCGTCTATTATACCACCCACTGTGTCTCACTTATTAAAACTCAAACGCAAGTTCACTAGTGCAAATACGTTGCCCACCCTGATGCTTAAGATCTAATTTTTGGGCCACTTTGGTCTTCATATTTCTATAATAAAATAACACCCTGTAAAATTTCATTAAACTGTAAATTAATTTAATTTTAAGTACTTGGAAGGTAGCATTATATAAATTGCATTTAAGTATAAATTGGTGAAAAAACGTTTGGACTCAAGCACTAGGAGCGCAACGGGAACCTATCAAGAACAAACTGAAAAAATAATAGTCCTGCCTGGTCTGGCCATTCTTGCGCCCCCCAGAGTCTACGCCCTATGCCTGGGCACCGGTGGCACCGCCCTATTTACGGCACTGCCCGTACAGATGAGTAACAAGAGCGTGAATGATCTTCCAGCGTCAAATCTGCACTATTAAAACGATTAAACCAACGCTGTGCTGTTCGCTCATCGACTATCTTCTTCAATTACACATGTTTTCCTTATTGCCGCGGCTGCTTTAAGCCTTTGTTTCCAATATTTGTGTTTTGTCTCCAATGTTTTAACACTACACAAATTTCGTATTTATCGCACTCTATATGTTTTATTATCATAAGTTCTTGCCCTGTCAATTAGCACAAAAGAAAGGAAAAGAAAGTCATTAAAAGAAAGGAAAACAGAACAGTTGTACTCTTGAAATAGTGTCTTGTCATAAGAAGTCATGACCCATATAAAAAGAAGCGTATGAATTTCATTTATGAAAACCGATATTACTTATAAGACACGGTCAGTATAAGGAATAAATTCCAGATCATGGGGTTATTTCATATATAGTATGGTGCATTAAAAACGAATCATTTGAGTATTTAAATGCCAACCAAAAAAGAAATCAGTGAATTTGATAGAAGCCACAAGACAGCGCTTACAAACTGTACAAATACAATGGAACTACATTGAGACTAAAATTGTGTTGTGTTTGATACATTTAAAACTATTGTAATTTACTTAAAGGCAATGAGTGAATGTGCGAGGGAAAGGGTCAACCATTTTTAACTAATTTGGTCATGCATGGCTACAGAATGAAATGAAAATTGGCTTATAAACTGATTTCATCGGATACCAAACTGCCAAACTGATTTCTGCATGGCGCTATGATATTGGTTAATCATAAGTCAATATTAGTCAAAAAGTTTAAAAATAACTCAAGTAAAGACATTTAATTTGTGTTACCACAGGATCAGCTCTCCGCACTGGTTTAGAAGACACAATGGCTTCCATAGGATTCATCTGCCGACACGCCGAAGACCTGCTGCCGCTCACATCAATAATCACCAAGGATGCTGCAAATGTACTACGCTTGGACAGGAAGATAGATATTAAAGTGAAGTTCCATTTTTTTTCCATTAGTAGCATCTAATGGTACTTTGCAATGTTTTTATTTGTTTTATGCTCCAGCTTATATTCTCCTATGGTATTGATTAATGTTTTTAATTTATTTTTTCTATCAGAAAATAAAATTCTACTACATGGAGTCAGCATATGACCTCCGCGTGAGCACCATAACTACAGATTTACGGACAGCGATGAAACAGTAAGAAATATTAAAGACTAAAATATAATTAATTTTGAGTTTGGCTAAGGTTCGACCTGTGCTTAGAGACTCCATACCTACAATATATTCTATTTCCTTTACATATCACATGTATGCATGAATATAGTGCTTTCTATACTGAAAAAAAAAAATACAAACTTGCACTTTAATATCCAGTTAATATAATATTCAGTACTAGTATGAAAATTATTAAGGAAATATGTTGTATAATTTTAATTATTTCAATAAAAGCGAATCAATACAATGTATTACTAAGCCAGTGTTTAAATTGAATTTCCTTTTTAATTTTCTAATTATAGGTGATCAGAGAAACTATTTTATTAGGGCTTCATTTTGTTTTTCTATATGATTTTTGAAATAACCTATTTATTTGTACCTTGAGATCTTCATTCTAAATTCAGAATTCTAAACCAATATTAAGTTTTTTAATGTAGTCATTTTTCATTTTATAAAAACAGATATACAAATTGAGGACCTCTGCCTTTTTTTTTTTTGAAATCTGATTAATGGTAAAATAAATACTTTGCCAAGTAATGCTTTTGCAGGATTTATTTTATATACATATTTGGTGACAAATGACAGTGAAATTGTAATGTTTTTTCATCGTATTAAAATGTTCTAATCACAGCTCATACCTAGTATAACCATAATGATGAAGCCACAAAGGAAAGGATATTTCCTTAAAAACTTGTTAATCATAGAGCCTTCAGTAAGCTGATATGTTTATTTACATATAAACAAAGGCATGTTATTTACATACATCATTCATACATTAAAAATATTTTATTTGGCATGTGATGGATTTATATTATAGTTTTACATTATATGTCAGTATGTTACAGATAGTTTACAATTTATATAATTTTAAAATAAATATATTAATAAAATTTTACAATTTTATTGTGTTAAGCTAGAAACTTGAAATTTATAATATGACTACGAGACTGTAGGGTTTAACGTTTTATATTTGCATCAACTCGATACCTCCACATCTTACCGGAATAGAAAAACCTCGACAGAGAGAGAACAAAATTGTATTATAAGGGTTTAAATTTTTCTTTTGAAATCTGTTACTCTATTTTATTCTTCTGTAGCGCCTGTCCAAAATACAGTCAACTTAAAAATTCCTGACATTTTTTTTTTGTAGAAAAATTGGATTTTGTGAACCATACAGCAACATATCTCTTAAAATGTACTCATAATCGTTTTTGTGGGTGAGTTCAACTAAACATTAACTACTGCACTTTATTTGTGAAGTTTGTGAGAAAATAAATACAATAATAATCAATGTTTCTAGTAAAATGTCATTGTAAATACTTACATAGATTTGGAAAACTAAAAAACTATCCTCAGAGAGAAATCTACATTGACTTTGTAATAGATGTGATTAATTAAAACTCAAATGTTAAATAAAATTGGATATTAAAAAAATACTAATATTTTTGCATTTTTAATATTAAACAATCTATTTGTTATAATAATGCAGTCTCTGATTAGATTTCTAAAGCTAATATTTTTATGAAATAATTTCAATTGGAGGAATGTAGTGTAACCATTATTTTACTTTTTCCTTATCAATGTTTAAAAGTCAGTATTAAATTGCAAAAACTTCTTTATAAAAGGATGGCATTAGTATGGCAAATTGGTAAAACAGTCAAGAATAATAAGGTATTTATTTTTAACTGTAATGAATGTTTTCCTGTGTACAAATGCATTGTGTATTGATTTGATAGGTCAAACTGGAAGTTTTCTTTTGCTATTTTATATTAGATTGTGTTTATATGTTCACAGAGTGATCGACAGAATATCGGAAGTGAGTGAACAGCCACCTCAACAATACTCCCATCAGGGGTTCAACCACATGTACTCGCTATGGCGGCACCGAATGACCTACGAAGGCGAGAAGTTTGCGACGATGCTGGCCAATAATGCTTACTCGGTCAAAGCTGTTCCGGAACTTTTCAAGAAGATAATTAGCCGTCTGCACTATCTCTAGTTGTTGTAAACTTAGAAGCTGATGACTTTATTTCCCTTAAAAACCCTAAATACAAAGAGGCTCAAAAACGATAGATATTTGTCCATATTCTATTTTGATATTTTATTGCACTCGTTACTGCAAAAAATAAGTCATAGCTTAAACTTTATTTCCCTTACAGTAGAATAAATGTTAAGTTAAGGAAATTCTATAGTTGAATTCACTATAATGTAATGTAATAGGGTACACTAACTTATATAAAAATTTAATTGAATTAAAACCGTATCCTATTTTTTTGTGTGAATTATATAAATATTTTTAGGACTTTATAGAAAGTAAAAGGAATGTTAATATTAAGAGAACAAAAGTTTATCATAGTGTTCACTCAGTATATATATAACAAAATATTGACATCAATATAATAACTATGCCCATCTACAGCTGAAATTGCTCTGAGCCATGAAGCAAATAGTGTAATTTGTCTTAAGCTAAAAACGCGTTAGTCAATGCACGTGGTCAGGATAAGAATTTGGTACCTTCTGGTGCAAGGGTAAAACGTTTGACCACTTAGTTTTCACCACCTAAATAATCACTTTTTATTTAAATCGATAATTTATATTGTATATATATTTTTTTTTGTTTCTATATGTAAAGTGAAATCTATGAAACTACTGATCTGATTATAAAAACACATTCACTAATGAAAAGCTGTGCTATCTTTAAGTAATACTAGCTAGGTATATTGCTTATATTTATTTTGATTCTTGTCAAATCCCAAAGAACAGGAACACAATCACAAAGGGGATCATCATTGAAAGAGGAAATGCTTGTATAAAAGATGAAGAAATTTGTTGTATAACTAAGTCCAGTCAACTATAAAAAAATGTCATTATTATATAAAATTGAACAAAATGCGATAAATTACCTATTGAAGAAATATTGTTGATGCTTAATTTTAATTTAAAAGGTCATCAACCTAACCGGTCAATCCAGATTCAGACCAAAAGCTTAGATAAAGTTACTGTCCATTTATGAATGAAAGATGAATAAAATATATAATCGGAGTTGAAACAAGTCGTAGAAAAGCGATTCTATAATATAAGACACTTTTTGGAAATGTTCAATCTATCTGATGGACTATAACAGTTGCTGAATTTCCCTGTACTTGCTTCTCAATGCAGCTTAATAAAAAAAAATGTATTCTTTTCTTTAAGTTATTTTTAGTAGTAGAGCCATGCTATGGTCAATTTGGTTACAGCACGAAATCGACCAGTGCGATACCACACTCTCACAGAAGTAACAACTTCTGCTGTTTTAATTTATCCAGTGAATGAGATTTCCAGTGACCTATTCCCCCCTCCTCCTCCACCAATCCCCTTTCCATCAGATACAATGTTCATACCCAAGAGTCTGACAACTCACTGGTAACTCCTCTGGGGTTGGGAGTGTCCATGGGCAGCGATGATCACCTAGTCTCTGATGGCTCGCAAGCTCATTTGCCCTTCAAAAATGCTATATAAAAATAAGTTATTTTTTTTTGCTCCACCAGATAATTGGCTTGAGCCCTTTCACCCTGGCTGCAGTATTTAAGCTATTTGACGACCAGATCATACCGCCCGTCGACCGCGGCTGGGCCGAGCAAGAGCTCAAGAAGTTGAAGGATGATTTAGTGGTAATGTCGAGATTTTCACTGTTAGATGTTAGACTACAGAATTTTTAAATATTATGGAAATCCATCTCAATTCTCTTATATAAAATCTTTGACTCTCCTTTAAAACCTTATTTCTCAAAGAGAAAAAGAAACTGGTCTATTTATACTTTTGTACACAACTCCAATCATTGCTTCATGTCACAGGTGAAAAATTTGATTATCGTGATAATAAGAACGCTCAAGATTTGCACTCAACCCAGCAATATAAATTTGAAACAAGTTTATGAACTGCATCATTAATTGTATTTAAAAAAAAATTAATTTATTTATAAAATTTCTATTTACCTGTCAGCAGGCTAGTTGTGGCTATAAAATTGTCATCATTCATAAATTCTTTTTTTACGTGTTTTAAATTTCAGTCGACCTTGTGTTACATAATTTCACAACTGAAGTCAATCGAATGTAGGCTTTACTTGATTAAAGATGGAGATCTATCCTTGTTGTCATTGTAATTAATATTAATAAAAAACACTGTCAATATTATACATTGAAATATTAATTAAGGATCTTTGATCATGAGTCAAAATGATATCTAAATCAATAAACCGTCTAATTTATGAATAGTAATATATTAAAAATACTGAAAAAAATCATTAAAAACAAAACCATAAACAACCCAATTGACTTCCAAAATTTTGTAACTATTGAAAAAAAATGCAACAATTGTCCCAATATGGAAAATAGGTATTATTGGCATTGGCAGTTACTCTTTTCAAAATAAATCAATTTTAGTTATATATTGAAGCAGAATTTATAGAAATTATTCAAGGAAATCTGTTGCCTCACTAAAAATTAAAGTGGGAATATGAATGAAAATAAAACCAAAAAATTAGTTTCATCTATTCAATGAGTTTCATTATAAATTACCAAACCTATAAAATTAACCATGTTTTACTATAAATATTTGCCATATGCGTAGTTCATGATTTCTAGAAACATACCATAATACATCAAATTTATTTTTAATATTAATTTTACTAATTATGTTTATAATGCGCAGTCGACACTGGGCGAGGACGGCGTCCTGCTGTTCCCGAGCGCACCCCAAGCGGCGCCCTACCACTACTCCTGCTTCCTGCGGCCCTACAACTTCGCGTACTGGGCCGTTTTCAACGCTCTGCGTATGCCCGCAACGCAGGTAACACCAAATGATGTAGATGATCCAAGGTACCGAGTGACCTCTATCATAATAAGGGTATGGATTTTTGTTATTTTGATATGGTTGGAAGAAACGCTTTTTTTCATATTCTATACAAATTAAATACAATTTTTTTTTCATGTTTAATATGTTCACTTAAATATACATTTTTTATCAATAATTTGTTACCATTTCATGAACATTGATCTTCATTTTATTGCTGTAACACTCAGGGAATTTTTGTCAATGTCAAAAAAAAATTGTGACAAGTAGTTTCGACAGTTGCATTTTTTGGATGTCACGCTGTCTAAAGAATTCTAAAATGATCGCAACAGGTTAGTATGAGATTAGGGATGTACAGTCTCAACACGCCCCAGCTAAGCTCTTAATTTTTATGTGTTTATTTAACCACCGAACCAAATTCCTAATTTCAGATTCAGATTTAATTTCATTCAGATTTCAGAACAGTTCATGAAGTTTCTATTGATAAAATCATAATATGGCATGTAAATATTAAATTATACCCCAGCTTTTATGAGCAATATAATATTGTTTTGTAATCAATATCCAGTTTTTCAGCAATATTTTGACTATGTTGTTGCTATCTTACTCCACAGTTTCATCGATGGGACTGATTTTTTGTAAAAGAGCGATCAAAAACTGCATATTTCACATTCTCTCGATTTAAAAAGCTTGATCTATATTTGTAGCTTACATAGCATTTGTTCCCTTTTTGTGATGGGCCTTTAAAATATATTAATTGTCTTCATCACAAAAAGTCATTTCAAAGACTGTAAAACAATCGAAAAATAGAAGAACATAGTTTTATTTTTAAAAGTTCAACTATCAATAATATTCAAACTGGCCAGTTTCACTCATGGAAATTGAAAAGATTTAATTACAACTTGATATATACAAAATACAAAAATCTTTTTCCCCGACCTACTATATTTTATATTTCATAGTATATGATAATATTGATTATGATACATATTTCGAAAATTCTTATAATGTAGAGTTTTTTTTATAAATATGTTCAACTAAACTGCATCCCATATGTTACATCAAGGTGATCTGTTGATTATGTTGAAACAATTAAAACATTATAATGTAATAACTATTATTTCTAATAAATATAATTACTAAAGTTGATATATATGAAGCTTTTAATTGAATAATGTCTAAAAACTATGTTTATAGAAAAAATATGTATCTATGATAAATCAATAAATGTTAACAAGGTAAACGTTCATGTTTCATCAAACGTTTCATAGCAAATCATGTTCCGTTTATTTTAGAACAATTCTATATATTTATTATTACTTATATTGGAATCAATTTATTTGTATTGATGCAAATACTAGGTATTCAATTCAATTATTGTGTTTTCATGTAGCCATTTATTATACAATATATAAAAATTATAAGCAACAAAATAGTTTATATCTCTGTGTTGCTATATATAATCTTGTTTTTCTTTGAACATCAGCTGTTTTCAATCTTCACAAATTTTTATTTTCATTAGAAAAAAAAGAACAATTATCATGTGTGAAATCTTACGATTGCCGAATTTACTAGTCTCGTCACAATATATATTTAAAATTATTATTAATTTTAAATATATATTGTGTATTATAGTTACATTACTGAAAAATTATATTATAATACTTTGTTATGACCAATCGTGGATTTATTTTAATTACTATTTTTCTGTGATTCCACCCAAGGACTGTGACTCTCATATTGCCATAAATAAATTTTGAGGTTGTGTACGTCCATGGGCGGCAGATCACTTGATGGTTTGCATGCTCATTGGCCAAACAAACCAACAACAAATAAAATGTGGCCCTTATCTCAAGGTTGCTCCTCACCTATTCCCAATCATAGCATAATACAGCAGGCATTCATAATATTACTCGGAAGTTGAAAAAGAAGTTAAGATCTATTACCACCATGGACTAGTTTTTTTAATTTGGCAGAAATATTGAGATTTCTTTAGGCATGGCATCCCGCGCAAATGCTAATTTTTGAAAATATCTTTAAACTTAAATTTATACATTTTTATATGTATTATATAAAAATAAATCAAAACTTTCTTGTAGTAAAATAATTACTACAAGTGTCATTGTTAGAAAGTAATAACTTATTTTTGAACAAATTGCCATTTGATTGGATCCACTTTCAGTAAAAAGTGAAGTCATTTGCATACTTCATATTCACCATTGCCAAACATTTTGTACAAGACATCCTTTCAAAATACTTGTCTTTTATCATATTTATAAAACTGAACATTGTTCACATGTGAAATCATTATAAAGTAATTTAATTTGGATGTACCTCCAAATTCAGTTTAAATATAGTAAGCAAATGTTAGCATACCTGACAACAATGTAACATTCCAATAGTTCTGATCATGACAAAAATTTAAATTTTCTCATGGACAAAATAAAGAAAAGGTTTTTAGAAGTTTTTATTTTGATTCTAAATATATTTCACGTCTCCGAGAACAACTAAAATTGATTGGATGATGTCGGTGCCTTTTATTTCATGGTGTGAATTATCACTACTGAATTGTAACTCTGTAATGCAACCAATTGACACTTCTATTTGTCAATTTTTTTCAAGATATTCCATTATTTCTTTTATTCTAAAAATTATACAAACTATACTATTATATTACCTTTTAGAATAATCAGATTTTTTTTATAGAAACAAATATTTCATATATTTGTAATATATGAAATATATATTACTGATATATATTTCATATATTACAAATATATACAGTCAAAATCTGTTATAACGATATGGAAGGCACTACTAATATTTAGTCGTAAAAACCGATGGTTGTAACAACCGGTGCTGTTTTCGCCACTCACTTTCCCGCCGACGACGCGCAGAGCCCGGAAACCATGAACCCGACTAGACGAACGAACTAAAACTTCACCAAAATGTTGAGAAAAATCGTTTGGTGTTTGTTAAAATTGGTCCATGTATTGGCACATTACTTGTCCTTTGATATTTAAACCACTAAACGAAGCTTCCTCAATCTTCGTATGCTTCGTTGTTCTGACCTGTTTAATTTTCCAAAACTTTTTGTCATAAAGGGTTTGATTTGTTGCCCTCTCTTTCTAAAACTGTTGAGTGTGATACACCATATTCTTTTGCCAAGACTTTATTTGGAATTCCGCTCTCTAGCTTTGAAATAATACACGATTATTCTTCGATATTGATTTGTTTTCTTTTTGTTTGCGATAATAGCCATTGACCATTATACTGTGGCTATTCAAATTGTTTACAATACAGCTGAACTAGTCATTCTACAGATATAATTCTCCGAAAACATTAGTCAAATGTGGTCGCTGAATGCGGTATGTTGTAGTAAGATTTTAGTAAGCAATGTCGTAAAAAGCAATGTTTTTGATAAGGCGGTCATATAGCATTCAGCCGGGACCTTTGATTTTGGTCAATATAACCGGTATGTCGTTCTAAATGATGTCACTATAAACGGTTTTAACTATGTGTGTGCATACTTTAAGTTTGTGTGCATTTAAAAAAAATGTGCTTCATGTATAATAATTATCATTATTATATAAAATTTTAAAACATGATTTTGTTAAAACCCTGACAGTCATATTTTTTTAGGTCAGGTCGTGTAAACGGGGCGTAATATATTGAAGAACATACAATTAGGGGTGAAGCTGCCCTTCTCTGCCCGCCCATGGGTGGCGGCGTATGGTCATTTACCTACAAATGACACTTAATGTTGAGAGTGATGTAAAGGTAGCCAAAGATATTATTAAATTAGTCTCAGATTTTCCACATGTTTCACTCACCTCTAAATAAAAAAGGTCAATTAACGCAAATTATCGCGTAAACGATACACAGCACGTAAAATTACTTGTGACCTCGTAGGTTGTTTGACTGTCAGGGTAAGTTTCACTATGAAGTTTTAAAGTCGAAACAATGTCACCTCTGCAAACTCTCCAACAATAAATCATGTTTGCATATTCTCTAGTGGTGAAACGTATTATTATTAAATACTTTATTAATTGCATATTTATTGGTTATCCATATCAATTCAAAAGTGTTTTTTCATCAGTGGCAAAACTACTATTATAAAACGTTTTCCTTGCGTTTTTTAATTCAGAGGAGTACTGAAAAAGAGAAATCTGGAAACGGTGGGAATATTTGAAGAAGTATCTATGTACTTCCTGTACACCTCATTATTTGTCTGCATTGGACATTGTCTTGCAATGTCAGCCATGAACCACCAGTCCGACTTGTCATTCCACGTCATGACAAGTCGAACGGGTGGCCGACACCGCACGGTGCAGTGCGAGGCCGAATTGGCGCCTTGCCTTAGATCGTCGACCGTAGCCACTGTCGTCGCCGGCAGGTGCCGATCGGCAGGAATGCGGCCGGGATGCCGCTGGGCGTGCAGGTGGTGGCGGCGCCGCACAACGACGCGCTCTGCCTGGCCGTCGCGGAGCACTTGAGTAAGACGTTCGACTCGATTGCACCGCCTTGCAAGGTCTACAAGTGAAATCTTAAAGGCTGATGGTATTTTTTGATTAAATTTATTCCTAAATTAATATTATAATGTGTTAAGTATGTTAGTGATAAATAAGAACCAATTATGATTTTTGTATGTGAAGGTGTTAGCATTGTATCGATGAAATTTATATTTTTTGGGTAACTGGGTAAAAACTATTAAAAACAACTATTCTCTTAATTATCAATAAATGATTCATTAATGGCATAGAATCATAAATTTGGGGGTTGGTATTTTGTTGTATATGTGTGCTTGGTTTGAATCTGTTATTGTAATATTTAATTTTATGTGTACTTATTATATGGTGAATTTATAAAAGTAAATTGCTTTACCTATGTACTTATAATAATATTACTTGGAAGTCTGACTTATTTCTGTATTGTTCAATAAGTATAATTTTTTCATATTAGAATGTTAGAAAATTGTGTCTATGATTACTGATATAAAAAAATCTTAGGAATTTGGAAAAGGAGCTATTATACAAGAATTAACTTATTATTTATTTGAAAGTTTTGTTAATTATTTCTTAATGTCATGAGTAAAATTTAAAACCTTTGATGATAATGTAACATGTGTCAAATTACATGCATGACATACTTATGTCATTTGTCAAACAATTTCGAAAACAAATCTGTGGTAAGTCAATAGAGTCCATTTTTTTTTTTTGTGAATAGCTATTATACAAATTTCTAAAATGAAATAATTTTAATTTATAAGTAAAGCATTTTTTTCAAAAGTTATGTTACATTTCCAAAAATAATTTGAATATTGAAAATATTTATTGTGGTTTCTGTTTAAAAAATATTAGTTTTGTAACTATGTTTTTTGCTTGGAAATCATTACATTTTTTTATTAGTGTTTAATAATTTGTACAATATTTTACATTATATTGTTTCCGGATAAAATAAAATATTTTAAGTAAAATTTTTATATTGATATGGAAAAATAAAAACTTACATAAAAAGAACTAAACATTTTATTTTCATTAACAAATTAATGAAAAAGTTATATTTTAAAATAATTGCATGGAAACCTTTTAATCAGTAATTATTTAAAATAATACCAATAAATTTACATAGAAATGAACTGAAGAAATTAATTTGACCAAAAAACTGTCTAAGTGGTATTTTTAACATACTTATTGAAGTCTATGATTCATCTTGGCTTCAAAGACCATCAATTCCAGAATGTAATAACATTCTTAAAAACATTAATTTTTTTAATTAGCTATTCCTAAAAATTTCCCGATTGTATTTTAACAAAAAAAATATATATATATATAAATAACTCAATTTTTTCCGGTTAGTGATCACCAAATACAAAACATCTGATACCGTGTTTTTTCTTAAATTCATTCTGCTTCAGATTATTTTTTGTATTCAGTCGAAACTTTGTTTTATAATATCCAATAACGCTGGGAATACCTTTAACGCAATAATACACAAATAGTATACGCACTGCTTTTATAAAAAGGATCTAAAACTAGAATGTACAAAATATTAAATTCTCTTTTATTATTGCAAAAAATGCAAGACATATTGTTGCAGAATATTACCGGTATAGCAAAGTTATGTTACTGATCATAACACCCGTTTATTTTTTGTAAGTTATTTTTAGTATGTAATTAGTAAAAACACATCTGCATTGCCTATCCGATAGTAATATTCCATTCTTCTGCGTAGGTAGACACATACACAATGTGTGTGTATATCATTATTTAATGATATTTTGGTGAAGGAAGCACAAAGGCGAAGTGATGGTATGAGACATTGCAGTTGTGTAGTTGGGAAAAGGGTGCTGGCAAAGTTATATTATATATATTATAAAAGTGGGGGTAGACATCGGCAGTATCTACTCCCACACTTTTTATCGATCAAAAGTTGTTGTAACCCTTGCGCCGTCGGCATGCGGGCTGCAGGAGATGGTAAATAAAATTAATGATTCCATAGAAGGTTATGAAAGTAAATGCCGGTAAGACTAAGGTGATGGTGTTTGAAAAGGGCGAAATCAGGACTGAATGCGATATGCTTATAGAAGGTGAGAAAGTCGAACAAGTAAAAGAGTTTAAATATTACGGTAGTCTGTTTACAAACGATGGTAAACATGATACGAGATATCGAAAGGAGAGTGAATGAGGGTCTTGTTCGCTATTCCTTAGTCTTTTCGTTATATGTATATATAAGGGCCATCGACGTGCTTCCATGAAAAGATCGATGATGCCAGCGAGGCGAGAGTTTATATTATTATTAACAAAACGGAACTGGAGTTACTTATACACATCCTCCGATATAAAGAGAACAATTTTTAAGCCTGGCTTTTTAGATCAATTCAAATTGAATTAATTGCAACGCACAATATGTCTGTTAGTTGTCTACTCAAGTTTAAGTGAAAAAAATAATTTAAAAGCGAGTTGACTCCAGTGGTAATGGAATGATAATGGAATGAAGTGGTAAATGACTCATGATGAATCGAGTTATATAAAATTTAGGTTTTGTGATGAAATAGATGAATATATAATGTAAATATTGAGTTATTAACAAAAAGTTTCTTTTTATTCTATATATTTTAATGTTTGTTCTAATTATACTATCAAATTATCACTTCTTGAAGGGTGTCTCTCTAAAAATGTCCGAACAATCATAGACACTGCACAATCTGAAAAATTATACCACACTTGATGATAACATACCAAAATTAAAAACCTCACAGTTTAGGCTCCTTCATTGAGTTTCTTTCTCGACCTAGGCGCCACTATTAAGCACCATATTCACCGACTATGAAAATGATCAATCGCTTGTATATATTCATATTTGGATAAATCAAAATAAAACGCCAATGAATCATGATTAATTCTTTATTAGGTGTAATTTCCCAATACATAAATAAAAGATTGAGCCCCGCGCGGGGCCTGCCGACTTGGCCGGGCCGCGGCCGTTCCTCCGCCCCGACTGCACGAATTAGATTGCTACCGATGCATCCTTACTTCTAGTACATCGGCCTTGCATTAACGACACGACACTCACGGGCCGTGTTATACACGACACGTCTTCATTGTCGTGACGTGACGAGAAGTGGCGCCACTATTTATATTTTATACAGTGTTCGAACCGAGTTTCTGTACAAAAACGCGCGCGCCTCGTCTACCTCGCTAAGTATCGCCTAACACATCTAACAATAGGACTATCACTATAGGATCACTTAATGGAATGGAACTGTTCTGATCACATGTAACGGCACCCTGCTATATTTATACATTCGTCTTCACTTACTCCTAGAGACGTCTCTGTTTACACCCCACCTCTGCAGGTTTGAGACACTAATTATGTATAAAAAATATACCTATCACTAATTACACACATTTGGCATTTAGTAAAATATATTGATTGAAATTATCTACACATCTTCTGTTTTATATATAAAAATTTGTAGATAGAAGAAAAAAAAAATACTAAGAGAAATTTTAATATCTCGAAAGCGATGCAACATTACAGCTCCATCTCAAACCTACAGACCGGATAATTTCAAGTCATAAAAATCTACAATACTCACAATCACAATCGTATAGAAT